>JBBPBX010016839.1:0-47578 GCA_038048925.1 Garcialebias charrua | reverse complement strand
CCCATATGGAAAAGATATATAAAAACCATATAAAAAACAAGTAACCTTATATCATCCTAAGTGTATGTTTTGTATATTGTACAACATATAAGGCTTATATGATACATATAAGGCATATATGATTTACTCCTGAAAGTGGCACCTTTTGCATAGATTTCATACAATATAATAAAATGAATTTTACAAGAATCATATAAAAACTATGTATGTTGAATATAAAAACTATGTATGTTGAATATAAAAACTATGTATGTTGAATATAAAAACGATATATGTTGAATATAAAAACTATGTATGTTGAATATAAAAACTATGTATGTTGAATATAAAAACTATGTATGTTGAATATAAAAACTATGTATGTTGAATACATGGAACTTATATTTCACATATATGTTTCATATGTTTCTCTTTTTAATTTTATACAATAACTTTGTAAAACACTTATACTTTACATATATGAAGAAATACAATTACATATAAGTTTTTTGTATTGAAAGTACTTTTTTTAAAGGAAATTGATGTCTTTAATTTTTTTTGTTAATGGCTACCAACAAAAAGTATTTATAAAAAACGTATATGAGTATGAACCATTACATTTATATGCATAAATGACATGTCAGCTTATGAGAATTGCATAACATTAAAAAATTACCTATTCCTATGGTTTCATGCAGTTACCATCAAGTTTACATAATAAACACGAGTCACTTTAGAAATTGACAAATTTTTATTTGAACTTATAATGGTAACATGGTAACTAACATGGTAAACGGGATGAAAAAATTAAGCCTTTTAAATAGCTAAAAACTGTCAACACTTCACACTAACAAATTCACAGAACAATGTATTTAATCTCAATTAGACATTTTTACTTTTAGCGCGAAGCTCTGTGATCTTTCCATTGATCGTGCTTCCAATGCTGGAGGGCTGTGTCCCAGGCCACCGCTCAAGAGTTGCACCTACGTATGAACACAAAAGGGACATGGAAAAAGAATATCAGTACAATTGTTAATTTGAAAGAAACCAAGAAAAATCAACATTAGAAGGTTATTTACATCAAGGTGTGGGGGTTAAAACATTTTATATCACTCTATATGTCTACTAAGAAATACCCTGATGCATGCTCAATAATCCAGGTAGAAAAATCTAAAAAAGCTAAGTCTGGTCCTCTGGACATTCAAACAACAAAACAAAACAAAGCAAAAAAAATTAATAAAAAATGTAGAAACGTTTCGTCTTTCGTCCGAAAGACGTCCTCAGTCTGAGTTGCTGTATTCAGCTCACTCAGTCTTATAAATAGCACCCTCTCACAGTGGATCAGCCAACTGGTTGATCCACTGTGAGAGGGTGCTATTTATAAGACTGAGCTGAATACAGCAACTCAGACTGAGGAAGTCTTTCGGACGAAAGACGAAACGTTTCTACTATTTTTTTTGTGCTTTGTTTTGTTTTATTTTTTGAATGTCCAGAGGACCAGACTTAGCTTTTTTAGATCTACTAAGAAATCCATTTCATAAAGTCAAGGCCCAGGTATAGCTCGGCATTCGGCCGTACGGCGCTCGACGCAGTTCGAGTGCGAGGCACAAGCGTAGCCCCGCAGGGCACAAACGCGCAAAGCTCAAATTTTACGACTGCGTACGCGTGGCGCGTTGTCGCACAATAAACTGCAATAAACTGCCCGGCGACGGACTGTTTTGGATGTGACACAAATGTATTAAATTCCTCTTCTTCGTCCCTGATCTGGACTTTTCTTTTGTTTTTTTTGCCAAAAGTCAAGTAATCGCTTCCTCCTCCGCTGACTCCATGACTGAAATGATGAGGAAATGAATGAATTTGTCACGAGCGAATTAAACTCGGGTCCTACGTAGCTGCGCGAGGTTCTGCAGATTTCCTGGTGTGCTGTGGGCTGCAGGACCAGCGCTCCCTGTTTTTTTTTTTTTTAAACTTTTTAATAAGATATAAACACAAAACACTGCTGCGCTCAAGTAGCCTACCCAATTCGGTAGGCGTGTCAGCAAATGATCGATCAGCGAACGTTTCTGCGCTGTGGCTTCTCAAATTACGTCAAGAATTTTGAGCGAAAACGCGAGAATGAACGCGAGAAAGAACGCAGAGCTGTGCCAGTGAACGCGCGCGAAGGGAGCGGCGTTCGGCCGAAAGCAGAGCTATACCTGGGCCTTAATGAACCAGACACAGTACACCAAACTGTTAATGTGTACTGTAGTCACACTCTGACACAATAAAAGTCTGAAAACTTACTGTAGATAGCATCCAGTTTTTTTGTCCAGAGGTAGACGAGCATCTCCTCGGCCTCGTTTCCCCCCTCGAAGATTGCTGACCAGCAGAGTCTCCGCAGGAAAGACTGCTGGGAGCAGATGCCTCACAAAAACTGTAGCCGAGTTTGCATTGGTAGCATAGGCCCAAGCCAGTTTCTCGACCGTCACTCCAGTCCCAGGATGGATCTCCACCTGTTTAATGGAGACATGCAAAAGGTGCATTTAGGATACTGTATAGTGATGAATGTTTTTATTCATTCTTTATTAACCAATCACCTTAGATGACAGGGTATCCCTTGTTGATGGAATGACCGACTCGCATGGGGAGCTTGAGGGTGTAGGTCTGGAGAGGGACGGCAGTGAATCTGCAGATGATGGACCAGGCCTGGACTGCAGAGAACTTTGAGGTGGCAGTTGTGGTGTGTTCAGTTCTGAACTGTACCTCTTAGGATGTTCAGCTAGATTAATTACAGTCTTCATAGACTTTAGGAGTTCAGGCAGATCTGTACCAATTAGATAAAAAAATATTGTTCTTTATTACAAAGTTCAGTTTTGTAAAAACAGATTAAATTATTTGAATTTTATTGACTGTGTAATTGTTAAATGAGTGAAGTGATACCTTGAAAAACCAACTCCCTCAGTTTAGCATTCTCGTCTTTCAGTTCCTGGATCTGCCGCTTTAATTCAATCACTGTCTGACTTTCCTCATGTTGAAGGTCTGAAGGCGGAGTATCACTGTACATGGCGAGGAATTCCTCTGCAGGGTCCTTCCCAGTGAGAGCTTTTGGCTTCTGTGTACGCAATGATAAAGAGAGAACTGTCAGTATATTTGTATGATACCGAACTCTAAATAGATAAAAGAAAATTGATGTCACCTTGGCTTGAGTCAGAATCTGAGTCTCATCTGTATCCGAGCAGTCAGAATTGTGTTGGTATTTTAGAGGGCGGACAGATACCCTCTTGGTCAGCTCTAAAGGAATGGATGGGTGGAGCAATAAAAAATAAAAATAAAAAACAAACTCAAAAAGTGACCTCGTAAGTACTCACTAGCTTTGTTCAGTAGTTCTGTGGAGGCGTTGGATAGTTTGGCAGCTGGACACCTACACAGGTGATTTAAAGAAAAATAAGCATGCCCATTTTTAATAAAAGGGCTTACTAAAAAGGTCATTACTTTTGAAAGCGGAATTAAAAAATCTACAGAAAACCATTACCTCTGACACGCTCTTCTTCATCAGAAGATGTTAATCCTGCAAAAAATGTTCACAAACATTGATGTGAAAAAAGTTTTAGGCCCAATTTTTGTCAGCAGATTACATATGTATAAATCACTTGAGAATGACAAACATACCGCTTAAAAAAAAAACTCCGGAGCTACTTTTTAAGTGCGACTCCTTTTGGATTTAGTCACCATGTCCAGGTCCTCCTCATCCTCCACTGCCTGACTAGTCAGGTTGTAATTCTCACACTCACAACGTTTGGCTTAAGTGAGGAGAGAGAAAAACACATTTCAACAATATTTGGATTAAAATATACATTTCATTTTAAATGTATCAAAACTTACCAGAAGTACTTTTTATCTTTATTAATGGGATGTCATCCAATCACCCCCAGGGTTAATTTTATCCCTCATTGCCTGTTTGGTTTTTGTGGCACTCATCTTATTTGGCCAATTACCACACTTCACTAGTATTGGCCAGAATTGGACACCACTACTTTTGAAAAGTGGGACACCATCAATGTTTACAGTAATCTGCACATCATTGCTGACGTAAATAACGACAGATCCCTTTCTCTAGGCCACAGTACATGTACTGCCCGCCACATTTAGGCTAACACAGTACCCTACATAAATATCAAAAAAACACATACAGTACATTTAGAGACAATTTAGAGACAATTACAGTAAATCAAAAAATAAAATGTCTTACTTTGAGCTGGTCAAGCCTGTCTCTCCGTCTGTTTGCATGTTAGCTCTTGCAGGTCCGAGTTCTGCAGCTTCGTGCTGCTTCACGCGGTCCAAACTGTTTACAAGAAGGACTGTTAGCATGTTAACTCCATACATAATGAAGGGAAAAAGAGTGAATAACTTACTGCGCCGTTTCTTCGCGGTGTCCATCCAAAAGGCCGCACCTCGTTAGCATTTTAGCTCCGCTATTAGCTGCGTTTGTTAGCATTAGCACCTCCAAAAGGCATCCGCAGCTGTTTCTTGTTCTCTGCATTTTAGCATGATAGATCGGTGTCCATCAAACATCTGAGCTGCCAGTCGGACATTGATGCGAGCTCCCGGCCGCCGCCTGTCGGCTCTAGCATCTACCCGTTCATGCTACAGCAAGGCTTGTTATTAGCATGTTAGCTCGTTGCTACTCCGGTCCGGCTCGCTGACGCTGTCTGCTGCTTCACGCGGTCAACAGCGTCGTTTTCATTCGCCCATCCGTCCCTCAGCACAACCGCCGTTCATCTACATCTCATGTATCCGTGCGCAGGAACCTCTTAGCGGACACGGTCCGACTGTCGAAGCTGGAGAGCAACCGAAGCTAGCCAAAACATGGCGGCACTGCCGAAAACTGACTGCTGCCGGAAACTGGCGGAAACTGTGGGAAACTGCCGGAAACTCTATCTGTTTTTTTTATAAATAATGTCCAAACATAACAAAATAAAATTTGGCACACCTAAAACAATTAAAAGTAAAATTGAATTTATACATGAGTTTGTAATAATTGATGTGAACATGTATGATTTGGAAATGTAATTATCAATACAGAACAAGGAGCTTCATTGATCACGTTGACTATCAGCATTACATTGTAACACATTTACTATGTAAAAATTAATTTGAACTCAAGGTGGTGTGAAACATGAATAAAGTTTAGATTTTTTTACTATTATTTTTTTAATTTGAGGTAAGTTTGTGTGTGCTTTTACTGGTAATGTATACCCATAGTAATTCACAGCCCAGGTCCAGGTTGAGAAATGCTTTTAAGACAATAAAAGTGCACTGTGTACTCAAGACCATGTTTATTGTTGTGTTTATTAATATATTGTATATTTATTAGGGCTTGAGGAAGTGCTAAATAATCCATAGTTATACCTTTGGCGTCTCCCTACAACACACGTTTTCTATAGGGGAAAGGAATGCAGTGACCACTTTCAATTTAATTTCATATTTTTATTAATTATGATGCGTTCGGAACTCCGAATTGTCGTAAGTCGTGGGCGTCGAGGACCACCTGTATTTTCAATGCCTCGTAGCTCATCTTCACTGTCAGAATAACGTAGAAGTAGATTGAGGTCTCTTTAGCGTTTTTGCCATGCTCTCATTCTTAAAGCCATCACAATTCTGTTGTGCTTCTGAAAGATGGAAACATTTTTTCACTGTCACACTTTATACAGACAAGTGATCAGTGTCTATATGCTATTGGAAAATATGGTAATTCCACAGTGCAGAAGTTGGCCAGATGTTCTCTAATCAGAACTGAACTGAGCTATTATGTCAACCATCCACTTTCCCACTGGCTTTCACAAAGCTATATATGCAACTCAGATAGTTACACCATGTATGTACTGTGTATATACAATGTCCACTGTCCAGCTCGACTGTATGTCGGCTACTGAACACACATTACTGTAAATGATTAAATGTAATCTGCATGTGAGCATGGAATTAATTTTAGGTTTATGGATTGATGAGGAATTATTTTATTTAGGTAACAAATGAGGTTACACGTCTGAAATTTTTTTACATTTATTGTTATGTGAAGAATTTTGCAATGCCTGTTATCAACATACAGTATATGTATTCATACACATATAATGTATATGAACCTTTTCAAAACAATCATTTAGGGGTTAAAAAAATCTGTATTATGAACTGGGGTTATGTGAAAAGACTACCGGTACTAAGTATTGTCATTTATTCTAAAATATAATGTGCAATTTATGTAATATGTTGATGGGGAGGCCGTGTCGTAGTGGTAATTGCAGTCGTCCCCCGATCGGAAGGTTGGAGGTTCGAATCCCGGTTCCCCACACCATGTGTCGTTGTGTCCCTGGACTGGAAGGCGCCTTGCATGGCAGTCTACCGCTACTGTTGTATGAATGTGTGTATGAATGGGTGGATGGTTGGTATTGTAAAGCGCTTTGGGGTCCCTCATATGGGGCTGGAAAGTGCTATATAAATAAGCTCCATTTACTATTTAAGTTCCATTTGATTGTGTGCGGAATTAAAAGTATTGCTACAAAATAATGGAATACGTTGTCATTTTATGTATGCAAGATTAAATACTTCCATTAAATTATTATATTTTACAAAATTACTAAAGTTGGCCCAAAATTTAGTTGTCAGTATGTGTTAAAATTGTGTTTTTGTTAACGTGTGTTTACCCAGTGATTTTAATTTTGGATTGGGTTGCAGTCTATGTATGTCTCACATTTGTGACATCAGTACCTGTACATTTTCTATAGTACTTAAGTATTTTTGTTTCATGGGTGATTGCCCTACTCATATAAGTTTAATAGTACATTTTCCTACTAAGGATATTGTATGTGAAATTACTGTCATATATTGTTCTTATAAGTATACAAATTATATATGTTTCATTTTATACAAATTTACTAAGGATCTTATACCTGGTTTCAATGCATTATACAAAAAATACAAGTTTCAAACAGAACATATAAAAACTTTATAAAATTTATATATATCTTTTCCGTATGGGTTTAGCTCAGTTGTTCACAAACTTCATGCAGTGCCCCCCTGATGAGAAAGACAATTTGCAAGGCCCAAAGTTGAACAAAAACAACAAAATTCAATCTGTGCAAAGAAACCAAAATCAATTATAGAAGCCCAATATTATAGCAATATTTCTGACTGCATTTTTTCCTTTAAAATATATATATATATTTTTTTACTGTATATCAAAAACAAAATAATAGTAAGGCCTGTCGTAGTTCAATAGTCACTGCCTTGGTTTGCCTGAAGCTGCAGGTTTGAACCCAGGAGGCACTTACGATTGTGTCCCCTGCATAAAGGAGAAGCTGAAAGAAAAATACAATAAATAATACAGCAAAATTTACTCAGAATTTTAATAAATTGGTACAAATCAGAAACGCCCAGTCTTATAATTGTATCACATGGATTTAATTCTCGCTGAGTCTGTTTTTAAACAAATGTGTCTGTGGTATCATTCAGATTTTATTGGTAATATCTCAAATGGCTTTCAAGCACAACTGGGATGAAGTCTTTCAATGTGTGTGGACTTTTAATTTTTTACACACAACTAAACTGGTCTTATTTCTTAAATCTCTTCACTGAATTTTCAACAGCAAGATGTCTCCCACTATTGTCTTTTTTGATTCAAAGCAGCCTTTTTCTCCCTTTACATCTTTAAGTGGATCCACATTCCCATAGCCCTGCTTGTTATGAGTAAGCAGAGTTTACACACAATTTTAACCAGTATATCAGTTGATGCACATGCTGGATGAAACATGTCACTCTGACCAGTGGCGGTCCTAGCCTATTTGGCGCCCTGGGCAAGCAACCCCCCCCGGCTAGGTTGCGAGCAGGCTGTCGGGTTGCTGCTAAATGGTACCCACTGCCTGCTGTGTGGACGGTAATATTTTCCGCTGTTAACAAAATATGTCGTCCTAAGCAGCTAACCAGTTAGCATCAGCAAGCTACAGCCTATACATTTCACACAACAAGAAATGACAGGGACACACAGGGCCGGAGTGGGACTCATTTTCAGCCCTGGACTTTCAGCCTCAGAGTGGCCCACTTTAGATCACAACCAATTGTTATTAAAATTGTGTAAAAGTAATTATAACCTTACATCAGGGGCAATTCTAAAACATGCCCTTTAGTTTTAGCTTAGCCCCAGTGCTAACAATGGCTCTTGGCTTGGTAGCCGTCCTCCCCCAGAAAATTTTGAATAAAATAGATGCCATTTCCTGCATTCTGGTGTATTTTAATGGGTTGTTCAACATCTAGTTTTACCTACATGTATAAACTATTCAATAACTATTTAGCGTTAATGGCAGAACAAAAAGTAGCCTGAGACAAACATGTAGCATTAACACAGTATGAACATTATTCAAGAATTGTTTCTATAAGAACATTATCAAATATTTTATGTGAACGGTACTAGCAATAACAGCATTGTAAGAGGTGGACAGTTGAACACGGAAGCCTCCACCTCTGTTTAATGATGGACGGTTTCTTTTTACAAATATGGTCTCCTTTACTCCTATCTCAAACCATCGTTCCTCTCTATCAAGGAGGAACGATGACTGAGTTTGTCACAGCTCGTCAGACTGAAGAAGTATTTTTGATACAAAGAAGAATCTGTCCAGAGGACAACATTTATTGAGCCTGGATCAGGACAATAATCTGTAAAGCTTTAGTACATTTGATATGGAAAACACATTTTGACTTAACCAATTAATATATTTTCAATGGTAAAATATGCAGGCTTATTTCACATTACTTTCATATTATTCCCTTTCATTGCTTTATGTATTTATTATCTTACTTTTAATGATAACAATTTAACGAGTCACTATTGTCGTTTAGAAAGTGTTTATATTGGAACTAATGCTTGCTTGTTCACACACAGTTAAAACAGCTCACCTGTTCCTTCATACTGACAGGAACAATCCCCTCATCACTCCTGGCTCTGCTCCTGACACTAAATCACATTTTAAAAATTGTCATAACTCAGCACAAATTTCCACTTTTTACAAAGCCTTATGATCAATTCAGGCCAATTTCATTAAAGGGTTGAATCATCTAACATCTCAGGGCACTTTTCATATAGAGCAGGTCTTCACCAGACTCATACGTGCTGGTCTGAGCAGCCCAGTTCTCACCTCGTTCTACAGGTGTGCAGTGGAGAGCGTCCTGTGCTCCAGCATCAACGTGTGGCATGGAGGCTGCACAGTTGAAGAGAGGAAAGCTCTACAGAGAGTGGTGAAGGCTGCACAGAAGTCTGTTGGAGTCAGTCTCCCCACCATCACAGACATTTACACCTCCAGATGCAGGAAAAGAGCCACCTGCATCATGAAAGACCTCACTCATCCAGCACACTCACTCTTTGCCCCACTCCCCTCAGGACGGAGGTTGAGGAGCATCAAGTGTAGAACCACTAGACTGAGGAACAGCTTCTACCCTGAGGCTGTTAGACTCATGAATAAATAAAAATAAAATAAAAAATAAACACTGCAAAATATCACATTGTGCTGATGCTGATCTGTTTTCTTGTTGCTGTGTTCATCTGTGTTCATCTGTGACCATCTGCTCATACAAACTCATGTTCGTGCTGCTGTTTATTCCCACTATATTAGGCTTAGTGTATTACTAGTTGATGTTTTTCTTAGTTAATTCTAGATGTTATTACTGTTTTTCTCTTGCATTTGTTGTTGGATGTAACTGGGACCCCGTGTACATAATCTCGTTTTCATCACATGTACCACATGCGGTGCAAATGACAATAAAGACTCTCTGACTCTGATACTGTACTCTTCTTTATAAAAATAAAATAATATTCTGTCAATGAGTAATCCTACCTGCCCACCCTGGGCTGCTGCATGATGGTAGAGCTGCATCTTGCTGACTCTTAAGGGCTACAAGACAAAGTTTCATTTATGTGGCGTAGCATCATAATATTGTTTAAATGACATAACAGTATGTTATGTCACAATGCCACACACAATAAAATTCATTGACTTCATAATTAACTTGAACGGTGGTTTGCAGGCAAAGTTCAACATCATGTTTTACCTGTTTTATCGTCCTCATTTACAAACTGCAGCTGTTTGAGTGAAACATGTGCCAAGTTTGCACATTTAGCTGTCTGTTTCCAGAGCCTTTCTCTTTTTAATTATTCTCTTCTCTGCACCACCCTTACTTTTTCTCCCTTCCATCTTTCTACTGACCGCACTTATGTGTCACCTCCTAGCATGTAAACAAAACTAAAAGTGGAGGCGGGCGGCCCTGGGTTGAGGAGGTGCAGCCCCCGCAGCCGCTGTGGTGATATACTGATGAAATGTGAATAAATGAGGGGCGGGACGGCCCAGGAGCAACGTGGTAAAAGATTAAAAACATTTAAATTAAATAAAACGAGGAGTGGCATCTCCTCTTCTTCTTCTTTTCTCTTTTTCCTAAACTGTGCAATGTTATGCCGCCCCCTGCTGGAGGCCGCCCTGGGCGGTGGCACATTCCACCCATATAAGGAACCGCCACTGACTCTGACTGTTCATGCCTGAATTAAAGTAATACCTCCTCTAGTCAGCATATGTTTCTTCTCCTCTAGAGAGAACAAGAAATCCTCATTCCCCGTTGCTCTTCATCAGTTCTTCCAGGTCAAAATCCAGCTAACCAGTAGTGCATTCAGAATTATCCATCCATCCATTCATTATGTTTTACCCGCTTCTTCCTTTTTTGGGTCGTAGGGGTCACTGGTGCCCATGTCCAGCCATCACTGTGCGAGGGGTGGGGTACACCCTGGACAGGTCTCCTGTCTATCACAGGGACACATAGAGAAAAACGAGACAAACAACCATTCACACTCTCACTCACACCTTTGGACAATTTAGAGTTACCAATCAGCCTAACATGCATGCTTTTGGTCTGTGGGAGGAAACTGGAGTTCCCGGAGAAAATCCACTCCTGCACGGAGAAGACATGCAAACTTCACCCAGAAAGACCCCCGGACTGGGATTTGAAGCAGTGTAACCTGCTCGCTGAGAGGTAGCAGCTCTATCAGTTGTGCCACCATGCTGACCCAAATTTAGAGTTAATTCAATTCAATGCAGTTTATTTATATAGCACCAAGTCACAACAGAAGTCGTCTCAGGACACTGCAAAAAATTGTTCACATACACAAAAAGTCAATTAATAAAAGTTATCTAAGGAAGCCAGCAAATTGTGCTGAATCTTCAAAGTAGACATTGTTTCATCCTCACGGACAGAAACTTGAAGTTGATTCCAAGAGGAGCCTGATAACTTAAAGCTCTGCCTCCCATTTTACTTTCGGAAATTCTAGGAGCCTGTAGGGTTTCCAGTTTCCTTCCACAGGTTCCTGGTTCCAGAGAGTGAGCCCGCATGGGTTGCCAGAGGAGAGAGTGAGCCGAGTCATCATGGGCTGAAAGAGAGGGAGCCTCACATGGGCTGCCAGGGAGCAAGCCTCGCATGGACTGCAGGGAGTGAGCCTCGCATGGGCTGCTGTGAAATGAACCTCGCATGGCTGCTGTGAAATGAGCCTCGCATGGGCTGCTGTGAAATGAGCCATGCATGGGCTGCTGTGATATGAGCCATGCATGAGCTACTGTGAAATGAGCCTTGCATGGACTGCTGGGGATTGGGCCATCGCAAGGGAGTGAGCTCATGTGGGATGCGTGTAGTGTGGCCATCGCAGGGGAGTGAGCTAGAGTGGGCTGCGTGAAGTGAGCCTCGCATGGGCTGCTGGGGATTGGGCCACCAAAGGGGAGTGAGCTACAATGGGATGCGGGAAGTGTGGGCCTCACAGCGGAGTGAGCTAGAGTTGGCTGTCGGGAAGTGAGCCTCGCATGGGGTGTTGTGAAATGAGCCTCACATGGGTTGCTGTGAAATGAGCCTCGCACGGGCTGCTGTGAAATGAGCCTCGCATGGGCTGCCAGAGGGGAGCGAAAGGAAGAGTGAGCCAGTTTGGGCTGCCAGAAAGATAGTGAGCCCACGTGGGTTGCATGAAAGAAAGAGGGAGGTGACAGTTAGAGCTGAAGGACTCCACTACCAGTTAGTGATGCTAGAGCTTTACCTAAGGAACTGAGCGTGCACTGAGCAGCCAGAACGGGTTGAAGGTCTGGGCAGATGTAGGAGGAGTAGGCTGCCGAAGACCAGCGACCAAGCTGTTGGAGGGATGCCTTTGGAATACCCTGAATGGCTGCAGAGGTAGCGTAGCTATGCCCTTCAGGAGCTTAATAGCGTGGTTAGAGGACAGGCTCGGAAACAAACATGGATGACAGGATTAGCATGAAGGTTAATGCCAGCTAAGAGGGAACGAATATAAGGGAGCTTGGAATGGTGCTAGTCAAAGCGGCGAGTGATAGAGCTGAAACGGTGGGTATGAAAACTGGGAGGAAGGGGGACTTAATGGTCGTACGGATTTGGCAAACAGGCGGCACGCAAATGAATAGAGTCACTGAGTGGGAGGAAGGAGACCTAATCGAATACATGGAAATGGACTATAGGATCTGATGAGTGATGTGGATGCTAATGCAAAGTGAGATCCTCTAGATCGGGGTATTGGGTTGGAGAGGATTCAGCTGATGGGCAAAGGCGATGGAAGACCTGGAATTCAGAATGGAATAGAGCATCTGCAAGGAGGTTAGAGCAACCTGGGACATGGCGAGTTGACAAAATCAAGTTATTTGTAACGGACTGCCAGGTTATGCGACGGATGTAGGACATGATTGATTTGACAAAGGAGCGGCCTTTATTGATGGCCTCGACCATGGCGAGATTATCGCATAAGGCAGAAATGTGCTTCCTCCTCCAGAAATGACCCCAGAGGTAGCAGGCTATGGCTATAGGGACAATTTCATAGAAGGCAGAAGACTCTGCCTTGGGAAATGAAGGGGGCCACTCGCCCGCAAACCAACGGCCCTGGGAAAAAAACAAAGCCTGAGGAGATGGCAACATCTGTGAAGAACTGTAAGGAATCGGCTGACTGGACGACGTCATCATAGAAGAAGGAGATACCATTCCATGCTGACAGTAATTTAGACCAGAAAGCCCAATCGGAGCGACAACCATCATCTAGAGACCCAATCTCCCAAAGAAGGGAGATAGTTTGCCAGATCGAGCAGTCGGGATATAAAAGAACGACCTTGGGGAATAATGTGGATCACGAAATTAAGGTAGCCTAGCAGGGAGAGAAGCTGGCGTTTTGAGATAGACATGGCAGATGCATAGACCTAAGAAAACTCCCGGATGCGGGCGAGCTTATCCTCTGGAAGAGAAGCCATCATCACGTCTGAGTCCAGAGTAATCCCTAAGAAATCTAATTGGGTAGCTGGACCCACAGTCTTCTCATCAGACAAGGGAACACCCACGCGGAGAAAGAGCCGGCGGAGCCTGGCGAGAGAGGGCCCTGGGGACGGAGAAGGGGGGTCCACTAAAAGAAAGTCGTCAAACAAATGCAAGATGGCTGGGGTTCTGAGGATGTTGAGGAGGATCCAACAGAGAGCCTCAGAGAGGCTTTGAGATTTTTGTTAATGAAAAGTGCGTTACAAATTAAATTCATTATTATTATTATTAAACAAACTAGGGCTGCTACGGCAGCCGAAGGTGAGCCTCACGGCAAAATAGAAAGAGCCGTCCCACTTGGCGCCAAGAAGGTGCCACTGGGATGGATGGATGGGCACGACTTTGAAGGCGTCGGAGATATCCACTATGGTTAGCCACGTGCTTCTGCCGGCGGTTTTAATGAGAGAGATGGCGCGGTCGACGGAGGCGTAAGAGAGAGAAAAGGGGGGTTTTGATATAAGAAAGTTGATACTGGGATGAGGGTCGGACTGAGGGGTGGAAAGATCAAGGACTAGTCGCTTTTTATTGGAAAACTTCCGAGTGGCCACGCCCAATGGACTGACTTGAAAGGGGGAAAGGGGGGGGGGGCGCGAAGGGGCCGATCATGAAGCCTTTTGACACCTCTTTGCGGAGGAGATAGGTTACGATGTCTAATTCCCTAAGTGCCGAACGCAAGTTGGGGTACACTAGGGAGGCAGAAAGAGGGCGGGGAAACCCTAATGAAAAATCCCTGGGAAAGACCGGTGAGGAGGAAATTAAAAAAATATCGATCGGGATGGGTCTGAAGCATTGAGGCTAGCTCGGAAACTATAATGGGGTGGATAGAGAGCGAGTGATCAACGTCTGGACCCGAGATGGGCCTGACAGACAAGGGCAGACGGATCATGGGTACGTGTCCTTGCAGAGGTTGCACACGTGCAGAAAGGCACAATTAGGGAATGAACAGACGGTCCGGTTAAAATTATTGCAAATGGGCATGTTGTTAAATACCTCCACTCTCCGGCCGTGGCGGTCTTTAGGTAGGCTGCTAACAGTACGGCGAGCCTGCGCGGGGGGACAGAGGGGGCCGGTTGAACGGGACTTAGGGGCAGAATGAGCTATGGTGGCCGACGGCTGAGCATGAATGGCACTGAGAAGCGTGGGTTAACATTACCAAGAGTTCAATGTCCAAGACCGACCAGTCCAGGCGAATTCCCAACTGGGAAAAGATGGAAGCAGCTTTGGAGGAGAATGCCTTATGGTACTGGTAGAACAGGGACCAGCCTTATTTAAGATGAAGATCGGCTATCAGGGTGAGGTAGATATCCAGCTCGATCCTACGCTCGGGGTAGACAGAGCAAAGAACGTCTCTGAAAACCCCGAAGGCTGCTAAGAACTCGCCGATGGACAGGTCCCTGGACAGGCGGGGATCGGCGGCGCGGAAAACTGCGGTGAAGTCAGATGAGGAGGCCACCTGACGATCGACCGACGGGGAGTAGCAACGAAACCAAATTGACGTGCTGGCCCTGCAGGATCTTGGAGCGAAGCCTTGGAGAGACATACGCATGGGCTGGCATGTACGGTTGGCCTAAAGTAGGAGGGCACGGATATAAAATAATTACAATTACTACGTTACTATCTATGGTCACACTACTGTTTACATTTGCATTTGCATTACTTTCAACACCCGCACCACTGCTGATATGAGTACGTATTCTTTTTACTAGCTTTAATGTATAAGCCACTTTACCTCTATACCAATAACAAAAAACATCATACGAATACTGTGTACATAAACTTCATATGCTGCTTCGTCACTTTACTACAAATGCCAATGTCAGAACCTTCATTTTAATGTATAAATAAACTTTTCATGTTTTTGTACAACTATGCCAAAACTTAGGACAGTATCACATTTTTATTATTTCATTTCATGCTTATGTTTATTAAATGTTTTAATGCTTAAGTGGTTATTATTGCCCCTAGGGTTTGAGAGTAATGTAATTTTAATCCTGGGTATGTTCTGCTTGTAATACAGTTTTGACAATAAATTTGACTTTGACTTTTTTTTGCGTAAGACGGGCCGAGGAAACTAAGGCAAGGCAGATTGACTGAAGACAAAAGAATGACACATCTTACCCTGAGGTGGGGTGGGGCGGGGCGGGCTTCGTCAAGGGAGTACATCACAGGACCAAGCTAGGGAGCTGGCTGATCCGACAATGCTGAAGTGGAGGACCGAGCGGGAGCGTAGAAGCTGGCTGAAGTGTCGGGCTGAAGGTGGGCGGAGAGAGCTGAAATAGATTGATTAAGGATGTCCAGCGAGGTGAAGAGAGCCATTGATAGTTGTTGATTCTCCGGGGGAGGCCGAGCTGGAGACCGCCCGGGAGGCGGGGAAGGTGGGGGTCCGGTGGCCAAGGCATGAAGGGGAGCGGCCGGAACGGAATCATCGAGGCGGCTCGTGGAGGGGAAAGGCCCCGGATCCAGCTTCTTGGACCTCTTACCAGACACGGGCAGAGGCGGGGAAGGAGGCGAGGATCCGCTGGAGGGTATCAGAGCGGCGAGAGATGCTAACTGGTCGGGGTGAGGCCGGCTGCTGGGCGGATGCCCCTGGACTGAAGGAATGATGACGGGGAGTAGTGAACAGGGCAAGGGGTGAGCCGGGAGCTTCGTCGGACGGGGGCGAGGGAAGAAGGATCGGCGGCAGCCGCGTGGAGGATCGGAGAGTCCATAGAAGCGCCAGAGTCAAGATCGGACATGATGAATTTTATTGGAGAGCGAATAACGAGCACGAGGCGGATGTTCATGCACCTAGGCTGGCAAACAGGAAGAGCTGAGGAAGGGCAGCCCTAAATCTGGATGGACGGTTGATGAGTGATGGGCCACAGCTTAGGTGAGTATGCAATGTTGAATTTGGGGCAAGCCTTCATGTGTCAACCCAAATTTTATTAGTGACCTTGCTTGCGCCTTGATACAGCAACACTAAAATGAAGGTTGGCACGTGGCTCAATTTCTAACTTATCCAGATCACAAGGTTAACATATATGGTGGCAGCCATCTTGGATTATGACATGACAATCCATTTTTTGAAAGGAAACTTTCTTATGCCTAGATGCAGCTACACACCAAAATGCAAGTTGGTACCTCACTTATTGTTAAGGTTGTCAAGCACACAAAATGGACAAATAAGGGTATTTCCAATTTCAACTCCTCACTCTGCGTTGGGAGAGGATGAGCAGTTAGTCTTAATCCAGTCTTTTAACAGATCACATCATTTTGGCTACCAGATGACTACTGATTCTAAATGCAGCCAAATATTTTGTAGTTATCACTGAGAAACAAAACAAACAAACAAACAAAATTAAAAAAACAGCAGATTTTTGTTACCATTCCAATCAATCAAAATGGCCTTCTCCAAAAAACAGTTAAACATCACAATATTTATCTTATATGCACACATTTGGACAATTTCCCCCTTTCCTATTAAAACCACTTGCCTGTAGGGAGATGACAAAGTTAAGTGAGCTCTCCATCTGTAAAATTACAGAGTGTCAAAACTTTTAGTCCCACACCACCTTGGGTAATGAATTGTACTTTTGCTAATTAGCGTGTACATGGCATTCGTCCTGGTCG
The DNA here is from genome assembly GCA_038048925.1 of Garcialebias charrua. Taxonomy (NCBI): domain Eukaryota; kingdom Metazoa; phylum Chordata; class Actinopteri; order Cyprinodontiformes; family Rivulidae; genus Garcialebias; species Garcialebias charrua. The sequence continues at coordinate 30,631 of JBBPBX010016839.1, read as the reverse complement.
TGGAACACTAGACCAGCTCTACACCCTCAACAGGGTCCTGGAGGGTGCGTGGGAGTTTGCCCAACCAGTTTACATGTGCTTTGTAGACTTGGAAAAGGCATTCGACCGCGTCCCTCGGGGGGTTCTGTGGCGGGTACTCCGGGAGTATGGGGTACCAGGCCCTTTGATATGGGCTGTTAGGTCCCTGTACGACCGGTGTCAGAGCTTGGTCCGCATCGCTGGCAGTAAGTCAGGCTCGTTTCCGGTGAGAGTTGGACTCCGCCAAGGTTGCCCTTTGTCACCGATTCTGTTTATAACTTTTATGGACAGAATTTCTAGGCGCAGCCAAGGTGTTGAGAGGATCCGTTTTGGTGGCCTTAGAATCGCTTCTCTGTTTTTTGCAGATGATGTGGTCCTATTGGCTTCATCAGCTCGTGATCTACAGCTTTCGCTGGAGCGGTTTGCAGCTGAATGTGATGCGGCCGGGATGAGGATCAGTTCCTCCAAATCCGAGGCCATGGTCTTGAGCCGGAAAAGGGTAGCGTGCCCTCTCCGGGTCGGGGAGGAGGTCCTTACCCAAGTGGAGGAGTTTAAGTATCTCGGGATCTTGTTCACGAATGAGGGAAAACTGGAGCGTGAGATCGATAGGCGGATAGGTGCAGCGTCCGCAGTGAAGCGGGCGCTGTACCGGTCTGTCGTGGTGAAGAGAGAGCTGAGTCAAAAGGCAAAGCTCTCAATTTACCGATCGATCTACGTTCCCACCCTCATCTATGGTCATGAGCTTTGGGTTATGACCGAAAGAACAAGATCTCGGATACAAGCGGCTGAAATGAGTTTTCTCCGCAGGGTGGCTGGACTCTCCCTTAGAGATAGGGTGAGAAGCTCAGTCATCCGGGAGGGACTCGGAGTAGAGCCGCTGCTTCTCCACATCGAGAGGAGCCAGTTGAGGTGGCTCGGGCATCTGGTTAGGATGCCTCCTGGACGCCTCCCTGGTGAGGTGTTCCGGGCATGTCCCACCGGGAGGAGACCCAGAGGAAGACCCAGGATACGCTGGAGGGACTATGTTTCTCGGCTGGCCTGGGAACGCCTTGGGATTCCCCCAGAGGAGCTGCTCCAAGTGGCTGGGGAGAGGGAAGTCTGGGCCTCCCTACTTAGGCTGCTACCCCCGCGACCCGACCCCGGATAAGCGGAAGAAAATGGATGGATGGATGGCCATCAGTAGCAATGAGAATATATTAATCAAAAATACTTGGTGGTTTTCTCTTTTCCTGGTTATTCTCTTTCCTTTATTCCTGGCTGCACATGCTCTGTACAAACCTTCAATTTTAAACAAATTATCCTAAGTGATATCTTCTAAACTGTAACTAGATGAGATATTTAGGACATTTAAGATATTTAGAAAAAGAGCTAAACATAAACCAATAACAAGACAGCCAAGCAAATGTAATTGATATCTAAATACAATTGTTTTAAATTCAATGTAATACACAATACTATTAAGTGTAATTTCAAAGTTTATTATTATTTTAGGTTATGTATTATTTCATGGCAAATCAGTGACAATTTTATTTACCACTCATTTAAGTCAAGTACATTTTAAACTTGTGAAATTTGTGTTATAAAACAGCTTGCTAGTGTCAAAAAAGCTATATATCCATATCCTCAACCTATATCTGCACTTGTATGTTCAATACAGAACAACTGGACTTTATTAAAGTCCAGACTTTATTAAAGTCCAGTATTTATATAAAGTCCAGTTGTTCTGTATTGAACACCTTTTTTGATTTTATCATGTCCTGGACGACTGAGAATCTTCACCAGCATATGCACTTGTATGATTTATAGTATTATAGGTAATTTTTATTAATGCATACCTGCCAAACACACACAAAAAAAATGTTTTCTTTCAGCTGCTCCCTTCGTGAGGGGTCGCCACAGTGAACTAAGTCGCACAAAGACTTCGCAATTATTTTTTATGCCAGATGCCCTTCTTGATGCAACCATGGACCACCGAGCTATGCCAGCCCTCGTTTGGAGCCTATCCCACCCACATTTGATGTTGTCGGGACTGGGAGCTGAACCAGCGATCTTTTGCTCATCGGCCCACCTTCTCTAACTTCTGTGCCACCACTACCCAGGAGTGCCAAACACACAAACTGTTGTATTAAAATCACAGTTTGTAAAGTAGTTTTCATTGCTGTCAGTCAAGAACTCTGAAATCACACGTGCCACAGAATGGTAGCACTGACAGGAGTTCCACTTTTTTTTGTTCCTGTTGTTTTCGTTTAAACTTTTTATTTGTGCCTACACCGCACATCCATGGTATGGGTATGACCGCGACACACTTGTGGAGTTCCCTTTCAGTCTGGTCTCTCAGTGCAACATACTTGCTTTGGGAATTGCGCCACCGCACGATTACCTAAAGGAATATACTCACGCTTTTACGGCAGGGGCGTCATCGCCGCGCCAGAGGCCCCACCCTCTGGGTACTTAAGCGGCTTGCGCCCCTCCATCTTTTGCTTTTTTGCCCTTCACCTCGCTTAAACCTGAACTACCTCTTCGCAGGACTTCTCTGTTGCTTCGTCGCTCAACCTGAGGTAAGCTTGCCACAGAGCGCACAGAGAATTATTGCTACGTACTGCTGGACTAGCGAAAGCTAGTCTGGCACATTTCTCTTAACCCCAAAGTATTTTCTTCTCCTCTCTCTACAGGTTGCTTGCTTGACGGCGCTAACTACGCCACAAGAAAAAAGCTACCTCGCTAACTCCTAGCGAGCTAGCCAGTGAAAGCGACGCGACGGAGGAGACATTTCAAGAAAAAAGATTCTGGAAGGACTCGCTTGCCTCATCTCGGACATGCCTCTGGAGAAAGGAAAACGAAAGGCGAGACTTCCAAGGAAAACCAGCGGGACGGCGAGCCCAACTTCGCGCGCCTGTCCCAGCGGATGAGGCTTTTCCCTCGCAGCAACGGACACCCACAAGGCCTGTCCAGTCTGCCTGGGAATGCTTCATGAAAAAACAGCACTGGATACGCCCAATTTTTGCCCACACTGCAGCCTCATGATGGACGTGGTGCTGCGGCATCAGGTTGACCTCGTCGCCAAAGCCATGGGCACTTCAGCGACAACAACAGATGCAGATACCACGGAGCCCCTCACTCCCACGCGGAGATAGAGAACATGGCTCTACATGATAGCACACGTGTCGAATGGGACGACAGCCCTGACATGCTGGCTCCTATGGTGGACCTAACAGTTGAATTCGACACCCGTGGCATGATGAACGAGGACGAGATCTCGATTTCAGCCTCGGGCAAATTTTCAACGGAGGAGACGGACGTGGAACTAAAGGATCAGGGTGAAGATCTCTCCCAGACCCCGGTACCTGTGCTCCCAGAAACTGACTTTTCCATCCCTACTCTGTTCGACTTGTGCCACAGAGCAGTGGACGTCCTACACATCCCATGGCCTGAACCTCCGCCTCGCCAACAGGTCATGAGGCTAGTAGGAAACTAATTTTACTCGAAGTAGCAGGCCGCCACAAGGCAAAAGATGCCTATGTTCCTGGACTTCCTCACAGAACTAACTCAGACCTGGACTCAACCAAGAGCCCCCATGCTCCTTCCCCTCTCACAGTTCCTCGACATAGACGGGATGGATGAAGTGGGAATAGCTAACGTGCCTCAGATTGAGGACACACTAGTATCTCACCTGGCTCCTAAATCATCTGGAACAAAACCAACTCTTCCTAGCAAGGCTTGTCGAGCCTTAGCGTCTCTACTCGAGAAATGCTACAGGGCTCAGGGACTCGCATCACGCGCCATGAACGCGTCCGCGTTAATGTAGGCTTACCTAGCGGAAAAGCTGCAATAGCTCCAAACAACAACGGACAAGCAAATGGCTGCTGAATTGCTGGATGAAGCCCACAGAGCAACAGACTTTGTGCTCCGTATGATGGGGACAGCTGCTGTTGCACAGGGTAGGGGAATGGCGGAAGTGGTCATCGCGATCCGCCACCTCTGGATGACTCTGACGGATCTCCCGGAGGGACAAAAGGTGCCTTTTCTCCACCACTCGATAGAGCCGGAGGGATTGTTTGGTAAAGCTTTGGAGCGAATTCAGACCAAGCTGGACCAAAGACGCAGACAGGCGGAAGCTCTCCGGGTGGGCATTCCCCGGAGAAGCTTCGCCCCCCCAAGGGAGTCTGCTGGCAGCAGACCTGCGCAGTCTCGGCACCACTCGGCAACGCGTGCCCCACCGCAGAAGCGGCCAGCATACGAGGAAGAGCCCAGGCAGAGACCCCCGCCGGGCCTACCTCGTACCGGGCACGCATGGAGCAAAAACAGGTTTGTCCCCCGCCAGGCGACCAAGCACAGGGCTTCCTCGGCGAATCGTGACAACAGACAAAAACGTGCCTGATGAACCAGGTCCACGTTACACGATCACCCGCCCACGTGGTAACTGGAATGATCCCTTCATGTCCAGACTTTGCTTGTAACACAGTACAAACAGCTGGTTTATTTACAACATGCACAAATCATGCTTTCTCTGCTGTCAGTGACATAAAATCATGTACGTCATTGCATATAAGCATGAATAAAGTTCATGAAACAGTTCCTCTCTGTTTTATTGACTCTCAAAAAACAACAACAACACACAATCTTCAGCAAAACAGGTCCCTTGGCCTGCAAGCCGTCATAAAGGGAGAGGGCCTTTTCCCCCTCTCCCTCACGGCCCACGGGGTATTAGCATAATTAATAAACCCTAGCAGAGTGCCTCTGATTCATCTGCAATGAGCAGACACAGAGGCGTCTGCGAACCCCCCCCCCCACACACACACACCTCTCAGGGAGACAGGTGGGGAGGGTCACGTGCTCAAGCCCTCGTTCCGTTGTGAACGATGGGACAGCCAATACACTAACCAGACGAACATGTGACATGTCCGTACCTCAGGGAGGCAAGCTGACAGAGTCTGATGACAGTGGGGCTATATCAGACGCTCTCAGGCAGCCACAAACTTTACACCTTCATAACAGTGACTGTGTTCAGCCTGCTATGGATGAAAACAAGTCTGAGCCGAATCAGATCTCTCTGCCTGTTTTTCGAGGAGGACTGAGCTCTTTATCACCAAATAATCTGAAGTCTGCCAAACCAAAAGGAACACCCCCACGCTCTCACATTGCAGCCGCTCCTTTGTTATTAACGAGGGACACGCGATGCCCGAGCAGTACTCAGACAGCATGTCACCTCCCGTTCTGTGCTGATCCAAATCTTCTTTCAAAAATAATTCTCCCAAAGGGTGAAACATAGACCTCGGTCGGTTTACCTGGTACCAACGCTCCATTAAAGCCAAGGACCAGTAGATTGAACCACCCCAGAAAACGGATTGGAGTCAGGAGATCTGCTCGTTTACATAAAGGCTGAGTTAGACTCGCGCTTTGGTCCGCAGGCTGGAGCGCGCGCGCCGCGCGTGCACTCAAGCCGTACGGCGAAATGCGTTCATAGTTTCGCCCCTGTGTTTATGGTTGACGCACGGCGGAGCATGGCAAAGTGCTGTTCTTTTACGGGCCAGCAGGTGGCAGTAGCCTCTACAACATGTGCATATGTTACAAGAAAGGGTGTAGAAGAAGAAATCTACCGTAGAAGAAGAACTGTTTGACGTCACAACACAAACAAAATGGCTTCCCGCTCGCTTCATTCTTGAACTGTCTTTATTAGAGGAGCAAATTATAATAGAACAACAGTTATTGTGTCTTGCAATTTTAATGAGACGAAGAAGACGCAGAAGGAGATGGTATGTTCGGCCATTACACTCTCAGAGACGTACTGGTGGGGAATATAACATGCTGGTGATGCCGATGCGGAGAATTGACGAAGAAATGCACTTCAGTTACTTCCGCATGTCTGCACGCCGATTTGATGACCTGCTACATCGTATTTCGCCTTTCATACGACATGGAAGGACCCACAGCAGCCCTGTGACATTACCCGAGCGTTTGGCAGTGACTTTAAGAATCCTGGCTTCAGGTAGCAGCCAGAAAAGTGTAGCAGCCAGCTACAAACTTGGTGCAACTACGGTTTCCCTGATAGTCTCTGAGGTGTGCTAAGCTATATTGTATATTGCTATATGTATTTGAATGTTAATGATTTTAAATAAAATGAAACTACATTGAAATATCCACTTCAGCTTTCCGTCTGTTTTGTTTGCATATTGTATTTACAAAGCCACTAACAGTTGTATTACATAAAATTTGGTATGAAAGACTTTTTTATAATTGTAAGAACATTAGATGTTAGAATTTATTTGGAAACCTGAAATGGCATTGTAAATATAAGTCCCATATTGCATTAAAATGAAGTGGAATGTGGAGAAACCTGTAGAGATAGTGTTTTGATTTTAATGTGTGCAAAAATTGCATGCTGTCTAAAAATAATTGATAAATGTGTAATTATGCATTACAAATGCATCATTTGAATCAAAGTCAAGTCAAAGTCAGCTTTATTCTCAAAACTGCAATATGTACAGGACATACACAGGATTGAAATTGCATTTCTCTCTGTCCCTCGGTGCAACAATAACTATTTAAACACTAAAACACAGTAGTATAAAAGTATAAAAAGTTTTCACCAACACCAACATTTAATAACCATAAACATAAATTGAAATAAAGTGTAATACTGTCCTGAGTTTTTGCATAGTACTTTTTCATAGTAGTATAAAAGTATAAAATGTTTTCACCAACACCAACATTTAATAACCATAAACATAAAATGAAATAAAGTGTAATACTGTCCTGAGTTTTTGCATAGTACTTTTTCATAGTAGTATAAAAGTATAAAAAGTTTTCACCAACACCAACATTTAATATCCATAAACATAAAATGAAATAAAGTGTAATACTGTCCTGAGTTTTTGCATAGTACTTTTTCATAGTAGTATAAAAGTATAAAAAGTTTTCACCAACACCAACATTTAATATCCATAAACATAAAATGAAATAAAGTGTAATACTGTCCTGAGTTTTTGCATAGTACTTTTTCATAGTAGTATAAAAGTATAAAAAGTTTTCACCAACATTTAATAAACATAAAATGAAATAAAGTGTAATACTGTCCTGAGTTTTTGCATAGTACTTTTTCATAGTAGTATAAAAGTATAAAAAGTTTTCACCAACATTTAATAAACATAAAATGAAATAAAGTGTAATACTGTCCTGAGTTTTTGCATAGTACTTTTTCATAGTAGTATAAAAGTATAAAAAGTTTTCACCAACATTTAATAAACATAAAATGAAATAAAGTGTAATACTGTCCTGAGTTTTTGCATAGTACTTTTTCATAGTAGTATAAAAGTATAAAAAGTTTTCACCAACACCAACTGAGTGAGCTGATGCTAGGGCTGTCGCTTCTGCTACTGCTGCTTGACCCTGGCAAGTGTCGAGGTGGTACGGGTATGGGCACCGTTGGACAGGGAGGAATTGGCGTGGAGGACCTGTGCAGAGGAAAACACACTACGTTTGAAGTACTGCCAGTTTCATGGCCAGTAGGCGTGAGGTTGTGAGAGACGATGGGTGTGATGTACTCATGGTCGATGGTGGTGACGGTCTGGTCCATGGGGGTGAGGGTCTGGTCGATAGGGGTGAAGGTCTGGTCGAATGGGGTGACGGTCTGGTCGAGGCACCATGTATCGTCCTGTGCTTGGCTCTGTGGTGTTTCTTCAGGCTAAAAAACAGACATTGACATCCATCAGTACAAAATGAAACGGTAACGGATACAATGCACATATGTGTTAAATAAAAACAAATGTTTGTGTAACTGTTAGCTTAATAAACAGAAGGTGAAGCATCAACACACATATAGGCTAAATTTGTTTACAGTTGAGCTGTGCAGATCTAAAATGGTTATTTCCACTATTTCACATTTACTGGTCAGCAGCTTGATTTATATTTTCATTAAGCCATGTTTTGGTCATTCATTCTCACAGTTTATTGTTTATATCAATGACTACAAAGGGGAAACAACACGTGGCAGGCTGCACAGCATGGCACAGCATGGCCTGCTGTACGGTAACGGATACAATGCACATATGTGTTAAATAAAAACAAATGTTTGTGTAACTGTTAGCTTAATAAACAGAAGGTGAAGCATCAACACACACACAGGCTAAATTTGTTTACAGTTGAGGTGTGCAGATCTAAAATGGTTATTTCCACTATTTCACATTTACTGGTCAGCAGCTTGATTTATATTTTCATTAAGCCATGTTTTGGTCATTCATTCTCACAGTTTATTGTTTATATCAATGACTACAAAGGGGAAACAACACGGCAGGCTGCACAGCATGGCCTGCTGTATTCCATGCTAAGCTAGCTGTAATAAAAGCAGTACTAACTTTTTTTTTCTTTCATTTTTACCTCTTTTTCCATATTTGTGTCCTTTTCTCGGTGTTTTATAAAACTCGACAGCCAACTCAGCTCCACAACGAGGATTGGCACCGGTTTGTTGGTGCCAGGATCGCCACTTCTGATCACCCTCTTTTTGGCCTTCACGAAGCGATCCCGCATGTTTTTCTTCCTCCTTCTGCATCGCTTCTGCAATCTCCTTCCATGAATTCTGTGCCAGTTGCACATCTTTGTGTTCTCTCATAGAGGGATCATACAAATGGCGATACATGCGGATGAGTTCAGCCAGAGCAGCTTCGAAAGCGTCCATCTTGTTTTGAGCCCAGTCCGTACGTCACTGAGCGCGGCGCGCGCTCTAGGCTTGCGGAGTTTCAAAAATTCAGAGGTGCACGGCACGCGCTAATCCCCTGCGCGGGGCCAACGCGTAGGGGCGGGGACTGTGAAATTGCGTCACTTTTGGAGCGCGCACCCTCGCGCGCTGCGCGACGCGTCGAGTATGAATCTAGCTGCACTCGCAGCCTCACAGCAGGACTCCAAACTTGGAGGAGGAAAATAGACTTTCTTTTCCAAACCTATCTAATAAGGATGACAGGTTACATCGGCCCTCAATTAACCCTGAGCAGGGTAACTTGGGAGCACATCAGCAAGGAGGCCTCCTTCCCAATCTGGTTGACCCCCAGGGGTTAACAGCCTCTGTGTCACCAGAAGGGGCAGTACAACCACTTAGGCCAGGAACTGCCAAAAGTCTCAGCTTGTTGGCTGAAAATAACAGGTTGATGGCGTCAGGCTTGCCAGAAAATGTGGTATTGACCATACAAAATGCCCGTGCTGGATCAACACAATCTTTATATGCACAAAAGTGGCATATTTTTGAAGCCAGGTGCTCAGAAAGAAATATTATTTCTTATGCATGTGACTTGGCTCAGCTCCTGACTTTCCTTCAGGACTTACTGGAAAAAGGTTGTTCTTATTCAACGATTAAAGTTTTCCTATCAGCTATTTCAGCCTGTCACAAAGGCTGGGGACATAGGACACCCGGAGCACATTCAATTATAATAAGATTCATGATGGGTGTCCTTCGGACTAAACCACCCAGCAGGACCTTGACCCCTGGTTGGGATCTTGGCCTGGTCCTGGGGGCCCTCTGTGACCCTCCATTCGAGCCACTGCACGAAGTTAAGATAGATTTACTATCTCATAAAACTGCTCTACTCCTAGCACTTTGCTCGGCGAAACACGTGGGTGATCTTCATGCATTGTCTGTAAATCCAATGTGTACCAGATTCGCCCCTGATGGGTCAAAGGTCACACTAAGGCCTAATCCCACTTACACTCCCAAGGTCTTGACTCTGAACCATAGGAGTCTAGACTTAGATCTCTCCTCCTTTCCACTTGCTCCTGTCCTCACTCAGGAACAGGAAAGGTTACAGGCTCTCTGCCCAGTGAGGGCTTTATGCACCTACATGCAGAGAACAGCCGAATGGAGGAAAACAAACCAACTGTTCATCTGCTTTGCAGCACCTGCTACCGGGAGAGCCATATCAAACAACGTCTCTCACATTGGGTGACTGAGGCCATAAAAAGGGCCTACAGTAGCAAAGGTCAATAGGTACCCTCTGGAGTGCATGCTTACTCTACTAGGGGCTTGGCCACTTCCTGGTCATTATTTAAGGGTGTCCCAGTCGCAGACATCTGTGCTGCTGCGAATTGGAGCTCATTAAATACTTTTGCAAAGCATTATAGTTTGGATGTTGCTGCGGGTGACGTCACTCAGGCTGTCCTTTCTAACACACAATAGAAAGTAGCCTTGGGATACCTGCAAGTCAAAGGCAGATGTTCACTCTAGCATGCATTTTACTGAGTATTTCAAGGGTGTGAATGGATTACGTTCCCATAGCAAGTATGTTGCACTGAGAGACCAGACTGAAAGGGAACTGAAAGTTATGCACCATAACTCATGTTCCCTGAAGGAAGGGAACGAGGTACAACATAGCTGGCCCTTTTCAATGCTGAAAGCTCGATGAAGTGCAACTTTGGAGAAAGATGGAGGGGCACAAGCCGCTTAAGTACCCAGACGGCGGGGCCTCTGGCGCGGCGATGACGCCCATGTCGTAAAGGCGTGAGTATATTCCTTCAGGTAATCGCGCGGGGGCGCAATTCCCATAGCAAGTATGTTGCACCTCATTCCCTTCCATCAGGGAACATGAGTTATGATGCATAACTTTTAGTTTTCTGTGTTACTGCCTTGCCAGGCGTGGCCGGCCAGTAGGGGGCGCTAGGGTGCCGCCCCCCTGGAACTTCTGGAGCTATTCACCATTTTACATTGAAGACTTAAAAAAATAGAAATAATAAAATAAAAATATTTTGAAATATATGCACATATGTTTTTAGTTGTGTAGGATAAATATTTTATGAGTAATGATGAGTTATATTGTTTGTTTCAAAAAATGTTTTTTGATTGGTGACGTATTTCCGGTCCTGGGGCGCACAAATCTTATCCATAGACTCTCATTAAAAATGGTGCATGCGCATTTATTCAACGACGTTACAAAATAATGGGAAGATGCTAGGCACAGATTTCTGCGACCTGGGCATGTCCAATGTGAGATGTACCTACCAATCATGTGCTTCTGGTCTTTTTTTTTTGTCTGGGAATTGAGCTGTGCAATCATGGGGAGTGGTGGCGCAGAGGTTAAGAAGGTGAGCTTGTGATCGGAAGATCGTCGGTTCAAGCCCCGGTACCGACAACATCAAAGATGTGGGTGGGAGAAGTGAAGCGGTCACACCTGTCTCCACCCTCATCTGCCCCACTCTGGGCCCTTGAGCAAGGCCCTTAACCCACACCATCTGCTCCCCCGGGCACCCTAGAAAACAGCTCTCTGCTCCACACAGAGGGCTGTGGTTGCTCGGTGGTCTGTGGTTGTGTCAGGAAGGGCATCCGGCGTAAAAACAACTGCCAAATCTTCGTGCGACTAGATCGCTGTGGTGACCCCTAACGCAGGGAAAAGCCGAAAGAAAAAAAAAAAAAAAAATTGAGCTGTGCAGTGACTAAGGCAGGCTGGCTCAGGCTGGTTTTAAATCTTTGAAAGCCCTTTATCTAATGCCTATTTGCCATTTCTGACTGATATGCCTCTAAACTTTTAGAAGTCTCTGTGAAAAAGCCTTCAGCTGACTGTTTATTCTAAAAGTGGGAACTGGTGAGTTTGTTTATGGAGCTAGCATGCTAATGCTAGCCTTTATCTAATGCTTATATTATTATATTACCATTCCTGACTGATATGCCGCTCAACTTTTAGATGGCTCTGTTTGTGAAAAAAGCCTTCAGCTGACTGCAAGTGGGAACTGGTGAGTTTTTTTTTCTTTGTTTGTTTGTGGAGTTAGGATGTTAGCGCTAGCCTCCAGGTTATTGTATTTTACATTGATGGCTACATTTTTTTCAATTTGCTTATAAAAAATGATTAAACATTAATAATTTTATATACTAAATGTCACTAGTGGTGTTTTACTATTTCTTAACACTGTATTTATCTGGAGAATGAAAACAAAGCCTCTTGCAAGTAACTAGCTCTTATTAACATTGAAACATTTAAAGGTGCAACATGTAATTTCTGGAACACGCTGGAACTTAGGAAAATTTTGAACAGAGACACGTTTCTGGTCCCTCCCCCTCAGAGACATATATGGCTCTGCTCCCTCTTGCTCTTGGTGAAATTCAGCTCTGCTTCCGAATGCTCCGCCTCCACTGCATGTCCTGTCAGCCGCTGCGAAGTTCTGTGATTATATGTTAATAAAACGTTCTAAAAAATAAAATAAAAACAGGGAGCGCTGGTCTAGCACACCAGAACACCATGAAATCTGCAGAGCTGCACGCAGACACGTTGGACATGAGTTTAATTTGCTTGTGACTAATTCATTAATTTCCTCAATGTTTCTGTCATGACTCAGTGGAGGATGAAGCAATCACTTGACTTTTGACAAAAAAAACAAAAGAAAAGTCCAGATCAAGGATGAAGAAGGGGAATTTAATACATTTGTGTCACATACAAAACAGTTTTGCATCGCTTTGCAATTATTTCAACAAGAACCTGCGCGGCCGCAGGCGGGGGGGGTGGGGGGTTTGGAGCGTGAGAAGTGAGAAGCTCTGTTTTTATTGGCTGGTTAAAAACTCTGTTTTTATTGGCTGGTTAACGGAGGGTCACTGTGGCTTATTAGAAATGCTTTTAGAGAAGCAAGGGGACTAAAGTTTTTTTCAGAGATTACTTTGTCTAACATCAGTCTGTCAGGAGATAGTGACAGAGTGAAGAAATATGTTAAAAATATATTTTTAGACAACTTACAGACTGCACTACAGAACTGCAGACTGCAGCTTTAAGGTACATTTATATGGTGAAATGCTATACTGTATATGCTAAGGTGCATTAGGACCTTTAATAAAGTATTAGGAATATTTAAGAGAAATGGTACAAAAAAAGAGTTTGATTATATTTATATTATGAACTTGTATTACTATAATAATGATAACAGAATATGATAGAAGAAGTGATCCAAAAATTGAAAAGTGGAAGCAGCCCACTCCCATTCTCTCTTCACACCAATGCCTGAATATGAACCATGTTTTATTAAAGCTACAGTCTGTAAGTTTTCTAAAAATATATTTTTAACATATTTCTTTACTCTGTCACTATCTTTTTTCAACCTTTATTTATACAGGCTAGCCTCGTTGAGCCATGGGGACTCATTTACAAGAGGGACCTGTCTCACTCACACCCAGGGTCAATTTAGAGTTACCAATCAGCCTAACATGCATGTTTTTGGACTGTGGGAGGAAACCGGAGCACCCGGAGAAAACCCACGCATGCACGGAGAGAACATGCAAACTCCACCCAGAAAGGCCCCCGGACCGGGATTTGAACCGGGGACCTGCTCGCTGAGAGGCATCAGCTCTACCAGTTGTGCCACCGTGATACCTGACAGACTGATGTTAGACAAAGTAATCTTTGAAAAAACTATAGTCCCCTTGCTTCTCCGGGTGTTACTAAAAGCATTTACAAAAACCCACAGTGACCCGCCGTTAACCAGCCAATAAAAACAGAGCTTCTCACGCTCCTAACCCACGCCCCCGCCTGTCCCAGCCCCAGCGGCCGCGCACATTCTCTTTCAAAGGATTGCAAAGCGATGCAAAACTGTTTTGTATGTGACACAAATGTATTAAATTCCCCTTCTTCATCCCTGATCTGGACTTTTCTTTTGTTTTTTTGCCAAAAGTCAAGTGATCGCTTCCTCCTCCGCTGACTCCATGACTGAAACAATGAGGAAATGAAACAATTTGTCACGAGCGAATTAAACTCTGGTTCAACGTGGTTGTGCGAGGCTCTGCAGATTTGCTAGTGTTCTGGTGTGCTGGACCAACGCTCCATGTTTTTATTTTATATTTTAGAACATTTTATCAACATATAAACACAGAAGATCGTAGCGGTTGAGACAGGACATGCAGTGGAGGTGGAGCTAAGGAGGCTGAGCTGAATTTCAGCGAGAGCAAGAGGGAGCAGAGCCATATATGGCTCTGAGGGGGAGGGATCAGAATGCTTTCCCTGATGAAAATTTTTCTAAGTGCTACGTTCTACAGAAACTGCAGACTGCACCTTTACTGATAGTTATATACAAATGGATACACCTGATATGTACAAATAAATACATGATCAAACTTACTTTACAGTATACAAATGTAGCCGGACGGGTATGGATAAAAATAGGGAACTTTAGTTTGAAAAATAAATAATCTATTTTTAATAAAAGAAAGTGAATTTGGTTAAAATTTTTACTAAAAGTTACCCTTAAGGCGCATAGACTCGTTGCAGATGAGGCATGAGACAAGTTCACACAGACACCAATAAATTGCACAATTGTTTGTTTAATTAAAAAAAATGGAGTTTAAAAAGCACACACACTTTAAAAAGACAATTATGGCTCCAAACAACAATAAAAGTGCAACACTCTAAAAACAGGACAATTTCACACAAAATCATACACCAGAGTTAATGTCACCGCCTGAGAGCTGCTCGATCAGTCGAGCAACAGCAGTCCTGAGTCCACCCTGGTAGGATCCGTCACCAGAAGAGACGTCACTCACACCGACACCTGTACGTTTAGTTGAGCTGGACGTCAGTCGGCCCAGCTCGGCCCGCAGGACGCGTGACGTGGCCCGCCCCACGCCGTCCAGACAGCGAGCACCAACCCTGGACCAGTCGGCAGACGGACGACCCAGGTGGAGGCAGAAAACCAGTCGGGACAGCAGGTAAACGAACACCATAGGACAAACAGCCGGCAGATGGACGCCAAGGACAAACAGCAGGGACACCGAGTTCCACCTCTAGCAGGAGAGGGAAACAGGAAGCTTGTAATTATGGTCGCGAGAACAATAGATCATCGCAACCATGCACCCGCTAGCAGGACACAGCCAGCAACCGCTGCCGGAAAGCGGATGACGTGTGTCAACCCTGAGGACTGGGCCCGTTTTATACAGGAAGCCAACCCCAGACCCAATCACATCCCAGCACCCGTGTGGTGCGTTCAATGTCCGCAGGACATCTTGCCACACAAACATATGCATACTTCTACACATCTTTAAAAAAATTTAAACAGTTTATACTGTATATGATGTATTAAAGTAATTTCAAAAGGTAGTTAGGATATGATGCAAAATTTAACTTTTAACTCATTTTGGCAGACTAAGCATGTCTATGGATGAGCTTCATGAGGAATGTGTAACCTCACTACAGAAGCTCAGGAGAAGGTGGCAGTCCAAGGAAATAGCAGAGAGGTGGATCAGGTCTTTAGGCAGATGACCTCCCCAACATCCAGCTGTTGTATCCTTCGTCTTCATCCCATCTTCCATTGGATTTGTGGAAATTATTTCACTCATGAAAAATAAGGTGGACTGATGTGTGTGTAAAGTAACACTTACGGGTTCTAATATGTAACTGAACACCGAGTGGTGCCAATTATATGTTAGGGATATAATACTTGTCAGTTTGCTGACCAGTACAATATTCCAGAAGAATTTGGAGCAGATTTGATCTGACCCAAATTCATTCGTGAGTTCAACCTTTTTCCGGATTAAATTGCTTAACTGTGACTAGACAAAATGTAATTTCACGAGAGACTTCAACTTATGTTGATCCACCAGAAGATAAACCTTTTATTGAGAAAATCATAAAAGTACATTAAACATTTGTATCGAGATTAGCTCTGATTTAATAACTACTGTAGACAAGAATTCAAATTGAAAACAAACAGACAAATTATGTTTAAACTTCCTGTTGGCACATTTACTTAAAAGATTAATGGCTTAAGAAAAATAAGAATAAGGAGGAAGGAGTGGAATGAAAGCTAAGTTTAACAGAAGTTAATTATTTTGAAATGCGGCAGGGTGACACTTTTCCCAAACAAGTCCGGCTGGACTCCTCTCATGTTCAGCATACAATAAACAACTCTTTACCTGGTGACGATACGTCTCTGGAGATAAGAGCTGAGAAGTTTTGTGGACACTTAACGGACTATGTTGTCCAGTTGACGTCCAGTTGAAACTCCCGCGCGTGTGTGTGCTGATTCAACGAGCGTGAAGTGCGCCTTTCCTCGGCAGGAACCAGGCCAACGTCCTGACTGGGTTTCAAAATAAAACTTTCAGAAAACGAATTCTTTCAGAACCGATGCATGAGTTACAACTGAGCTGTGCCATAACCCTGGCTGATAACGTAGGTCTAATTGACATTTGACCAGAACGTCCACCAGCTTCCAGAGAAGAACCAGTTGTTTAGTTTGTTCTCCCTTTCACATCAACGAGTCTATAGGAAGTGTCCCTTTAAGAAGGGGGTGCAACTTAGTCAAATACTTCCTGCTCATTGGTTGTTTTAGAAAGTAAAGGAGGGATTTTTCAGTTTCCATAGTCGGAACATCTCTGAAGGACACTTACATATTGTTTAGGCCAATGGCCAGATGGGGCTTGTTAGTACAGAGAATATTTTGGCTAATTCACAGACAAAGCAGAGAAGGAAGTTAAAAGTTTCCCCTGAACTGTGCCATAATATTAAAGCATCCTGGTACTGCATAATAAACTAGCAGAAGGGTCAAACTCATGCAAGTAATAGATCATCATTAAATGACAAAAATATACTGTTGATCAATTCTGAATTAACACAAATTAAAAGGAAGTCTTTCTGATTGATTTGTTTTTCTTAATTCAAGATAATTGTAACAAAATATTGTCCACTTGTCTCCTTCAGAGCTCAAGAAAAGTGTATCAATCAGAGTTTCAGAGAGATGTGAAGAGGTTTAAATCCAGTAACGGACATAAGAGTGCTATGTCACTACAGTCCCCCTTTTTGGAAGTCATCGCCTGTCCTTGGAGATGAGTTCCAACACAAAAGGATACCACCGAATGTCTCTGACCTTTATGCAATTCAGCAAGTGGGGGGAAAAAAAATCAAAATTATACTCCCATAATGTTTTTGGAAATTCCATACTGTTCGTAGGTAATCCCATCGCGGTAAGCTTTCAATCCTTTGGAAAACATAGTCTGTGATCCCTAGGAAACAAAGTCTTATAATCCACAGCGGTAATTCCACAATGATTGGGGTTATTGATTTCATCAGCACCAAATGGTTTTTTAATCAGCATGTAGAGGGGATCCCTCGATTGACGCAGAGGAGGCGACCTTTGGATGAAGGTTGAAGACCAACGTTGGAGTAGCAGGTCCCCACATCGAAGGTTGCGGGCTGGATGGCTTCCAGTCGGTGCCACCCTGGTTCTATGTGTCATGCGAGTATGTGGTTTTAGGTGGGCTTATGACAGGGATTTTACATTAGGCCCTACCTATATGCACCTGGTATGTGAGCTATCATGGTTTAGATCAGCTACAATTACCAATTAAGGGGTGGATCAATGCTGTAAAAATCAGATATAGGGATCTATACCTATAGAATTTTGGAGGGCTTCTGTAACGAAGGCCTCTTCTTTCAAACTATTCCTCCATTCATTACTTAGTTTAGGTTAAACTAAAATAGAAAAATGAAATATAGTTTGGTCTAAATGTCTGTTGTCTTTTAGACGAGCGACATAGGATTTGGTATTCCTAATACATTTTGAAGACTATAGCGAGAATAATCAAAAGGAATAGATCTAGAATAGAAACGAGCGAATCGGTTCTACTTAAATGATTGTGAGATCAGTGTAGATTATAGTACCTTAAGTAGTATTAATCTACAATGACTCTTCAAAGATTGAGATTTTTAACAAAATGAACAGCATGTTGGCATAGTTAAATCCATTTAAATCTTTAACTTATCAATAATCAAAACCTCGTTTGGCTGGGAGTGTTCAGAAAACAATCACAACTTCAATAACAACAAAAGTAGCAATCAAGCAACTAGAAAACAACGTTTCACTACATCAAACTCACTCTGTCGTCAGATTCCAACGTGTCACACACAAGAAAAACAGTTCTTAGCTTTATAACCGATGTCAATTAAATCCTACAGATTTAAACGGTTGTCAAGGTTAGTTTTTGTTGTGGGATTTATACTTAGCGTTACTAAGTTCTAGTTGGAACGGTTTATTCTCGCACCTAATATAGTTTAAACTGTTTAGTTTATTTACTATCTTGTGCTTGGATGACCTTATTATCCTATAAAACCGGTGAGTTTGCGAGATCTTCGTCGTTTGCGGAGTCATTGAACGCCTCAAAAGGTTTGATCTGATTTCGATGTACCCACTTAACAATTGGCCGTTTGCGACCTTTGCTGATTTTGATTCTGTAGACAATTGAGGACACTTTGTCTGTTATCAAATGAGGTCCCGTCCACCTGGGCATTAGTTTGCGGGCGAGAGTTCCGGTCCCGGACTCTCCTTTTCCGGTTGCAGGGGCGGACGTATAGTACCAAACTTTGTCTCCCACTTGGAGTTCATCGTGAGAAGCCTTCTGGTCATAGTACACCTTACGTCCCTCAGCAGATCTTTCCAGGTTTTGCTGGGCAAAAGCAAAGGTGTTTCGGAGGTGTACATTCAAGTCTTTCATGTATTGTTGTGTGGTGTAGGCTGTTGCCATGGTGGCGTCGCCTGGTTGGTACAACAGGTGTAGAGGGAGAGTCATTTGTCGACCGGTCATCATCTCGAAGGGAGATATGCCAGTTGATGTGTGTGGAGTGGCCATAATGGCCATGAGGACCAGAGGGAGTTTCACATCCCAGTCCTTGTGGTTTGCGGCTACGTATTTCTTTAAAATACTCACCACCGTTCTGTTTGCTCTCTCTACTTGTCCTGAAGATTGTGGGTGGTAGCCAATATGGAAATCAGCTTTGACGCCAAGCGTCTTCCACAGTTCTTTCATCACTTCACCTGTGAAATGTGTACCTTGGTCTAAGTTCACCCTAAGGGGAAGTCCAAACCTGGAGAATACATGATTCATTATGTAGTAATATAGGAAGGGGTCAGTTTAATGACTTACCTATATTTTAGATGTATAAATTGGCAGGGTTTAGACTGACACAAAAATACATCATTAATTAAACGAGTTCTCTCTTTTTCAGCTTAATACCAATAATTCTATACCTTGACCAGATGTAATTCACAGGAAACGTTAAACTTATGTTGGTACAACAGGACTGGACCATTTATTTAAAGGGGACCACAGATGCAAAAATCACTTTTTAATGTTTTTTTTACTCAACTTTGGGTATTAACTTCATAAAAAAACAGTCCTTGTGCCAAAAAAATGCACCCAGTGGTTTATTTACTCTAAGTAGATTTATTTATTTTTGATAAATACACCAGGATTCACACTTCCTGCAGTTATTGACGTCACAGGCCGTAGCCAATCACCTCAAACCTGAGTCCAGCCCCTCACCTAGCAACCCCTGGTTAGGCTCAACCCACTTCTGTATTAAACACATGACTGTTGTTTTTCATGATTTCATCTCATCTTTTGTTTATATGTTCTTAATTTCATGTGTACAGCACTTTGTTGCAGCTGTGTTTTTTTAAATGGCTTTATAAATAAAGTATAATTGTTATTTTTATGTTTTAGTTCAATTTTTAGTGTATTTGCGATCGCTGCCAACGCGCAGCCGGCAAAAATTAAACGAGCGGACCCCCGGCTTAGGGACCGGTTGCGACGGGACCCTCTTCCGGCGCGATGGAGCGGAGCTTCAACTGTACAGCCTCATTTCAGCCTCGCAGCAGGCTCGCAGCAGCGAGGACCTTCTCCTTACAGATTAATTTACGGGAGACACTTGGTGAACTTTGTGTTGTCTTGACTGGAACAGCGATAACTCCCAAAATCTCCGCGTGCAACGAGCGGAGCTGGCGAAAACCGGAAGAGGAACAAGCTAACATTAGCTTCGGATTCGGCAGGTCTCATGCTAAAAGGAGCAGCTCATGGCGGCGCGCTCAGACGGGTTTCGGTAAGTTATCTTAAGCTAACACTAACAGTAAGTCAAATGAGTAATAAAAAAGGAGCTAATTTTAAAACAACAACACATTACAGATACTGGCTGTTACAGAGGGCGTTAACAGATCTTTGAAGGGCGTGGACTTCAAGAAACCGGTCGTTCAAAACGAAAGTTAAAAATGGCAGAATTAAAAAGGGTATAATTGATTATCTAAGAATTATTTTGTGTATTAAAATGAATTAATATTGTCAAGATAGCACACAGAAATAACATAAAAATTTTAAATACCTATATGTGGTCTCCTTTAACATAATTATAAATTACATCACACATTTGTACATGATTGGTTGATTATTTTTCCTATAAATTAACTTCAGCACAGATGAAATACGCGTCCGTAATTTCGTAGGAACAACAGAATAAAGTTATGGGTTTTAATAACTTATATCTCTGCTGGCACAATAACTTAAAGTTTAGTTACTTAAAGTAAGAAAGTTTCAGTGAAGAGAAAAATGGAGGAGGAAGAAAATGGAGGATGAGGAGAGGTATTATCTTGACGTGTTTTAACCAGAAACATGGCAGCTCTCCGGCTGATCTCGGCTACACGTTGGTACCCTTGGTAAAGCATATGACGACTTGTTACCTTGTGAAGATGGTCAGTCCCCAGTTGGTCCAACTGGTCAGTTCGTTTACCATTCTCAGCGTCTCCAGACGTGCGCCTTGACTCGAACCGAAAGTAACGGCAGCTCCTGGTGTTGTTTTCAAGATAAGACGTTCCTTAAAGGAATGTCAATAAAAGAGAGCTTTTTCAGCTGTTGAAGATGACTTATAACTTGGCAAGTTATAAGCCTTTAACTGAATGACGTGGTCATTAGCGTGTTGACCAGACGATCATCAGTTCTTTGGGGAACCTCATCATGGCATTGAGGTCCTCAGCAATTTCCGTCAGTTCCAGCAGCTTAGAACTTTAAGGAAGGATCTGTGATCAGTGAGTTGTTCTTTCCCCATTGGTCCAAACGAACCAGTGGATGAAGGTCACTCGGATATCAGTTTTTTAGAACAGAGAAGAAGTTGTTTAGAATGAAGAGAGAGAAACAGATTGACTGGAGCCAGCTTCATAAAACAACTGATTAAAACTGTGTTCTAACTTCTAACAAAACTGATCGAGTTCAGTCTGACATATTAATTCACTTTCAACGTTTGATTCATCATATGAAGAAGTGATCATTATTTTTGAAATAACATTGGATTTCCAACTTGAATTAAACAGTTTGAATTAACCAGTCTTTGACTATCAAACATGCTTATACAAGTGACACAAGGTTATTCATTAACACAAAAATAGAGGAATAAGAGAGTCTCTTATGACTTATTGTGTTTTGATTCAAAATAATGTAATAAAATAGTGTTCACTTGTCTCCTTGAGAGCCTCAGGAGCACTGTACCACTCAGAGTTTCCGAGAGATGTGAAAATGTGTACATCCACGTCAGAGATGAGGGGGTCTATCTCACTTAGCAAAATAGCAGTTGTTTGTGCTGTGTCGTTAGGAGCTGGTAGGCATTCTACCCATTTGGTAAATGCACAGGTTACCGTGAGAAAATATTTATTTCCTCTAGAGCTCTTAGTGAGTGGTCCTACCCAGTCAAACTGGATGTCAGACCATGGAAATGAAATGCCTCTGCTTTGCAGTGGTGCTCTGTGGAGTGGTCTGGTTGGCTGAAACTGGCCGCAGACCAGGCACCCTTCAATGTAGTCTTTGACATCCTTTTTCATACCAGGCCAATAGGCAATTTGTTTCAATGCCGTCAGCGTGGCTTTATCTCCTTTGTGTCCTGCGGACGGTAGATCATGGGCATGAACTAACATCACCTCCCTGTAGCCATGGGGAACCACAAACACTGGTGAGGACGTTGGTCCATGGGCAAAAGTTAGGATGCCTTTGATCAGTTTTAGTTGCGTATGCAGATGATAGAGTACTCTAAGGTCTGGATCAGAATCCAGCTCGTCTTTGGATGGAGTATTATTGTCAGGGTCAGTCAGCTACAGCATCATGGACTTGATAGCAGGGTCCAACTTCTGCAGTTGGATGATGTCTGTGTCAGTCAGTGCAGGTCGCACAGAGACTGCTTGGTCGGCAGGTCTGGTTGCGGCCTGTGCACGTGTGACTGCCATGACCTCAACAGTAGGTTGTATTGGCAGAGTCTTGATTAACCAGGAGGGGTCAAAGGACCATAGCTGACCTCCGTCGGCTCCTTCCTTGGCTAAAGAATCTGCAATGTCATTGTAGTGCTTGTCATCACCTGGGACTCTTGAATGTCCTGGAACCTTTTTTCAGTAGATCTGTATGTCGTTTGACATCACCAAGTGATCACACGCCATGAAAAGCTCTTTGTGTTTGACCACCTTCCTGTCGCTTGTGAGAAAACCGTTCTGTTTCCACATAGCAAGATGACAGGCGAAACTCAACCGAGCATAGTTAGAGTCAGTGCAGATGATTAGCGTCTTGATGGAACGTTCAACAACCAACTGGAGAGCTATTAGGATACCTGCAATCTCAGAGTATTGGGAAGTCTGAGAGCCTAAGCTGTAGCTGAAAGTGCTCTGTTGAAGGTCATGGAGGAGGACCCCTCCAACACCTGCCCTGCAGATGTTGTCGTTGTGGAATGCAGATCCATCCATGTACAGGTAGTCCCAGATTTACGAGCGAGATCCGTTACAACGAGGCGCTCGTAAACCGGAAATCTCGTAATTTGGAACGGCCGCCACGCTTCTCGTAAATCCGGAAATTCGCTCGTAAATTGGAACGGTTTTGCTAGCGCGACTACAAACACTCGTTTTTCATCGAAAAACTGCTTATGAGTGCATAAAAATGATCGGAAACGTGTGTCCACATGTTTAGCTAACGAACTGTGGTGAAAAAACACAGGAAAACTCAGTATTTTTTGCGTTTTTTCCAATAATTCGCCAGCTCGTAAGTCTGGAACCTCGTAGATCAGAGCGCTCGTAAATCGGGGACTACCTGTACAATGATGTCATACTTTTACAGATATCATCAAAGAAGTGGTAATTCGGATCCTCCGTCACTAAAGCTAGATTTATAGTCAACGTGTCGCGCAACGCGCGAGGGTGCACCCGCCAAAAGTGACGCAATATTGCAGTCCCCGCCCCTGCGCGTTGGCCCCACGCGTGGGTTTGGCGCGTGTTGTGCACCTCTGAATTTTTGAAACTCCGCAAGCCTAGTGCACGCGCCGTGGGCGCTACGATTTGATTGACAGGTCCCCACCCGACAGCCGTCACCCTCTTCACGCCGGAGCCTGCAGCTGTCTGCGCCGCTGTGGTCATGGAGACGGCGTGGCGAGGCATGGAGGAATGTTTTGTGACACAAATGTATTAAATTCTCCTTCATTCCTGATCTGGAGTCGGACTTTTCTTTTGTTTTTTCGCCAAAAGTCACGTGATCGCTTTCTCCTCCGCTGACTCCATGCATTAAAACCGCAAATAAAGACAACAGTTCAGCACGTGAGCGGAAAGCTATTTGTTTTTGTTGTGTGATTTCAAACAGTTCTTCTTCTACGGTAGATTTCTTCTTCTACACCTTTCTTGCAACATATGCACAGGTTTTAGAGGGTACTGCCTCCTGCTGGTCCATAAAAGAACAGCACTTTGCCATGCTCCGCCGTGCATCAACCATAAACACAGCGGCGAAACTGTGAACGCATTTCGCCGCACGGCTGAATGCACGCGCGGCGCACGCGCTCCAGCCTGCGGACCAAAACGCAAGTATAACTCAGCCTTAAGGGTCTTTCCTCAGCTGGCGGCTGGGTGGCTGGCACATCTTGCGTGCTTTCCTGGCAGATTACCAAGTCAATACCCAAATGTGACTTCTTATTTTGACCATAGCAGATGTCCAGGTCAAAACTCTGAAGTGCCATGAGCCACATTGCAACACGGGAGTTTGTTACCACACCATCTCTGATACGTTAGCTGTTCAGGAAAGTCATCGGCTGGTGGTGTGTTTCAACAATGATCTTCTGTCCACCAATGTAGCTGGAGAAATGTTTTACTGCCCACACCGTGGTCAGTAGAGCTTTCTCACAGTCCGAGAATCTCAACTCTGGGCCTGCCATTGTCTTACTGGCATAGGCCACTACACGTTTGTCCCTGTCGTGTATTTGGTACAGACCTACACTCATGCAATGAGCCGAAAAGCCCACTTCCAAGTGAAACTCCTTGTTATAGTCTGGGTAGGCTAAACATGGGGCTGACTTGATCCTGTGTATAAGAGCGTCCATCGCTTGCTGTTGTTTGTCAGTCCAGACAAATGGAACGTCTTTCTTTAAGAGTACAGTCAAAGGTTTTGCTAGGTCTGCATAGTTCTCAATGAATTTGTTTGAGTAGTTACACACGCCCAGAAAGCTTTGTAGTTCCTTGAGATTGGTGGGGACTTTGAGATTGTCAAGGCCTTGGGTACGAGTCAGTTGTGGTTGTACTCCGTCTGGACCTACAAGTAGGCCAACGTAGTCCACTTTGGATCTGCACCACTGGCATTTTGACAATGAAATCTTAGCACCAGCAGTTGTCAGTTGATTCAGAACGTGGTCGATCTCAGCCAAATGTGATTCCAGTGTTGGCTGCCTCAAAAGGACATCGTCCACGTAAATCAGTGTCCCACGCTTGTGGGCGTCTGGACATGCTTTGTTCAAAAAGATGTTGAACTCTGCAGGTGAGTTAGCGTAGCCAAATGGACACCTGTTAAAAGTGTATTGACGACCACCAAAAGTGAAAGCAAGTTTGTATTGGTCCTCGTCGCGCACAGGGATGGTCCAAAAACCAGAGGCGACGTCGAGGGTCGAAAAGTACCTACCATTGGTGACCTTGGGCAGTTCCTGTTGGAGCTGGGTCATAGGCCACCTGGATAAGGGAACTTGTTTGTTCAGCTTTCTGTAGTCAATAGTGAGTCTCCATTTATCATTTGGTTTTAACACTGGCCATAAAGGCGCAAAGTAAGTGCTGTTACAGTATCTGATGATACCTTTTACCAACAGGTCATCAATAATTTCTCTGATAGGTTCATGAGCTGCCAGAGGAATCTTGTATTGCCTGACAAATGCAGGTGGAGCGTCAGGTGGGGTTGGGATGCTCACTTTGTGGAGCGTGGTCAACCCACAATCCGTTGAGTCAGTCGAGAATGATTTCTCGTATTTTAAGAGATCTTTGCGAAGCTTGTCCCTTTCTTCAGCAGCTGTCAGGGCGTCGGCTTGAGCGACCACCTGTTCAATCTGTGAAGTAACCGAGGTAGTGTCTTGTTCAATGGGGAGCTCCATTGAGACCCCTTCAGTGTCGTAAAACCTGTCAATAGGTAGCGCACTATAAGTTTGAAGGCCAAGGCTTTCTCCTCGGTTGAAGCCGAACCAATTGACTGGGTCATGGCCGGACCCACTTGGGGAGAAGAGGGTTATGGCCTGTATTGGTTTTGTGAACAAGACTTGTCCCGCGTGTTGACTTGGGAACAAGTTTTCTGGGAGGCCTCACCAGAAATGGAACGCTAAGTTCAAAATCATGGAAATCAATAGAGATCAACCATCCTAGCTGCGTGTTTCTTGGGAGCAGTAGTACTGCTCCCAAGAAACACACTGCTGCAGTACCTCTTCTGTGCTTGTGTTGCACATAGCAACAGACGTGGTTCTGCCGTGGAGGTCCACTTGGCATGTGGCCTCTATGGACAGTCCTAAGTTGAGAAACGTAGAAGATGGTTGAAAATAAGCCTGCTGTTGGCTAATAACCTGACCTTTCACGATGTGAATTGTCACCATTCGGTATTTAGCCTGAGGTGGAACTGCGGCGTCATGACTGCTAGCAACCTGGCAGACCTCTGGGATGGTCTGTCCAACCATAAGATTTTCCGTAGTCAACATAGGAGAATCTTTCCTGGTTGTGTCCAGTGCCCACAGTACCTCGTTGTTGACGTCCACAGAGACACCCAACCTTACCAAAACGTCAGAGCCTAAATAGGTTGCATGTGGTATGTTTGTGACCACCAAGAACGGGTGGACCAGTACCCTCTCGTTCCAGATCAGTGTGAGGTACATAACCATTCTTGTGGTCATTACCTTCTCACTGTCAGGATCTAAAGTAAAGCGAAGAAAAGACTTAGTAAGCCGTATAAGACCCTCATGCTTATGAAACAAGGTTTCATAGAAAGCTCGGCTGATTGCCGACCTCTCTGACCATGGGGACAACACTGCATCATTGGTGTGTGATCTGTGGATCTCCACACCTTTCATTACCTGTGGCAGGTAGTGTCTAGTGAGTGCTGACTGTTTCAGCTCGCAAAGGAGGCTCACCTGTGGTGTCTCTACTGCCTCACCTGTATTTGAAGGTTCACTTACCGGGCTCGTGCTCTCGGTTGGGGGTTCCCTTATGCCTTCCGCGGTACCTGCTGTTACACAGTCTGTATCACTCAGTGGAGGCATATCAATTGGCAGTGGGTTGCTCACTGTAGCCCACAACGTCCGATCACCATAATTTATAATCGCCTCAAAGCGATTGATAAAATCCTGGCCGACCAGAAATGGGATGGAGTCCACCATAGACCCATGTAAATTGTCATCTTGCCAATCTGCATGTTAACCATGGCTATAGCTGTCAGGGTTGTTCCCATCCCTGAGAGTCCCCGCAACTCTATAGCACATTCTGTCAGGGGTATTTCTCTGTCAACACTGTTAGCGGCTGTCCTTAGCTCCTCGAACAGTGTGGGTGACATAATGGATATGTCGGCACCACCGTCCAGGAAGGCTTCTTGTGTGAGGACCCCTTCTAGCCTGATTGACAGGTAAGCTTTCTTAGCGGGCCTCTTCCTGACAAAGTTGCATAGGAACCTTTTAGAGCTTGTAGGTCCTTTCCGACGTTTTTTACGTCTACCATTGTCAGTGTCATGGCGAACTACCTGAACCGGCAGTGCAGTCACACATGTGTCTGAGAGACCAGTTTGTGACGAGTCCTCGTCTTTGGTCAGCGAGGTATCCCCCTTTATTTCTGGCAAGGGGCTCACTTGCTCTGCAACAATGATGTCAGGGTCACAGTCAACGTCATGCTGATTGGCATTTGCTAGACTGTCAATGGTTTGACAGTCTGCGCTCTGGTTGTCAGTATCATGCTGACCTTGGTCTTGTTGACCGTCAGCAACTATGGCATTACTGTCATATGCGTGCACCGAGTTACTATCAACGACAGTACCATACAACGCATCAGGCTTGTTATCCTCGTTAGCAACCTGCCAATTTCCTAACAACCGACATATGACCTCCATCTCCTCTGAACTCAGAGGTTTAGGACCAGTTTTCTGGGGCTTGCGTGGCCTATTGCCCGTCTCGGACACATTTTTCCGAGGTGCAGGAGGAGCAGCACCCTTGCTTGAGGGTTCCCTCTGGGAGCCCTTGTTGCGTGAGTCACCTTGTTGACCATACTTTGCAAAAGTAGGACGTGCACCCCCATTTAGATACTGTTGCCCACCCGCCTGGCTCGACCTGAACCACCTCGGCTCACCAGTAGGGCGAACATCACCGTTTCGAGGTCCTCGTTGGACGTCTTGCTTCGACTTGCTGACTCCAGAAGAAGGAGCAGACGCTCGCGTTCCCTCTAGCTCTAGCGATCGGAACAAACCCATTTCACCTGGAAACGCCTCCAAGGGAGTCTTGCGTTTGTTGTATGCCTCAAAAACACGTATGGCGCACTCCAACACTTCCATGATGGAATTTTTGGTGCCGTTGGCCATGATTTCAACCGACGCATCTATCTCAGGATGTAAGTTTTTGACGAAGAGACATTTAAAATGCCTCTCCTCCTCCATCCCAGGCTCGTTCCGGTTACCAAAGTAAGCTTGGAAGAACCTTTTGTAGAAAACCTGTGGATGTTCGTTGCGACCTTGCTTGACCTTCATCGCGGCTGGGAAACCATTGAGTCCCACGCGAGGAGTGTACTTCAAGATAAGAACCTCACAGAGACGTTTGTAGTCATTTCTTGTGGACTCCGGTTGACGTTCAATAAGATCTTGCACCTCCCTACTGGAGGTGAGATTGATAAGAGTGATTCTATCGGCAACCGTAACATTGGAGAAGTGATCCAGCTTCAACTCCAGGTTTTTCAGATAGGCCTTGGTTTCATTAGAACCCAACACCCCTGGTTCGAAGCGTTGAATGTATTTCGAAAACTTATGTAGTTGGTCTATTGACAGAGGCATCTGATAATTTCTGTCAAACCCACCCTGCAGCGCATATGGTACACCAGGCCATGGGTACCCAGGTCCCACCCATGGGTATGTACCACCAAATGGGGGTAGGTGCTGAGGCGCGAACGGGTTTGAGGGAGTTGGAGGTGGTGGTGGGTTTTGAGGCACAGGCAGGGATGAGGGTGGGCCAACAGGTGTGTTGGGAGATGGTGGTAGTTGAGGCGGTGGGTTTTGAGGCACGGGAGGGGATGAGGGCGGACCAACAGGTGTGGGTGAAGATGGTGGTGGTAGAGGGACGGACGTTATTTGGCCCTGTTTTGACATGAGATCCACACACATCCTCCTCTCCTTACTGAGTTTACCAGTAGTAGAGGCAAATTCAGACTTACATTCTGTTAATTGGGCCCTCAGGTCATCATTTTGACCT
Source organism: Garcialebias charrua (assembly GCA_038048925.1). Classification (NCBI taxonomy): domain Eukaryota; kingdom Metazoa; phylum Chordata; class Actinopteri; order Cyprinodontiformes; family Rivulidae; genus Garcialebias; species Garcialebias charrua. The sequence continues at coordinate 2,153 of JBBPBX010016839.1, read as the reverse complement.
TTTAACACCGACACACGTTGTGAGAATGCATCCATGTGTTGTTCACATCCTGTCAACTTCTGTTGATTTATCTCCACACTCACCTGTGATGCTTGCCACATCAAGTCAAAATTATCCCTCTCCCCCTCGCATGACTCCAACTTCCTCAGTACATCATCATTCTCAGCTTTCAACACATTGTATTGTAGCCGCATTTCAGCATTGTCTGCTAGAGCTTTGTTATAAACATCCTCCCTAGCACGAATGCTGTCCTCATGTGAGTCTGTGAGTGACTGCAGCTGCAGCTTTAAAGACTCAACCTCCTGCTATGCTACGTTCTGAATCTCACAACATCTGTCTATAGTAGCCTGGCACGCCACGACTTCATTATCCAGCTGTTGTGAGAGATCATTGCCCCTGATCACTTCAAGGTCCAATTTGGCCTTCAGCAAAAGTGTCAATTTGGCCAGGCGTTCTGTGCATTTCAGCTTTGTTTTTTTCTGACGCAACACCTTCAGCCAAAACTTTTAAATCTCTCTCCATCTCTGCTTCAGACAGATTCCTCAAATCAGCACCATAGGTGGTGATGGGATCTGTGAGAAACACTAAAGCTTTGTCCACACAATCCATGGGAACCATATGTGGACTTTGCCCACTGTCTAAATCAGCTGTTGAGGTATCAGGGACCTCATCTGCAGTGCCTGCCATCTTATCTGGAAATTTGTGAAAAACAAATTAAAAGACGCTGTGTGTACGGCACCTCAAACTGTTCACTATTTAAAATAAACAGGAAAGCTGAGCTGAGCACAGAATTAAAGTAAACAGACCCAAAAATCTATTAAAGTAACCAGCAGATGGGGGTTGCAAAGCTGAAATTTGTGAAAACAAATTAAAAGATGCTGTGTGTCCTACACCAACAAACTGTTCACTATTTAAAATAAACAGGAAAACTGAAATGCAGACAGAATTACATAAAAACCACAGTCTTGAAAGTAACCAACAGATGGGGGTGTAACGTTGGATATGCTTTTATCACAGCAACTGCAATTTCTCTTTCTGACCGCTATAGAGGCGTTGTTGTCACCCGTGAGCGTAGCCGTTAGTGTAGAAAACAACCTACAAACGGATGAAAAGCAACCTCATAGAAAGCTCTAGAGCCTTGACATGACAATCTCTAGAACCCCAGTCTTATAAAAGACGACTCGATGTGACTAACATCGTTTGGACCAAGTACTGTGATTCTTTAAACTTTGTTTAAAAGAAAATAGTCAGTCCCATAAACCAGTTGCAGCTTCCGGTGTCACGTGACCTGGTCATATGGTGTTTGGTAGTCTTACACAAACTGCGTTAATACACCATTTAAAAGCTCCAAAACACCGCAATTAAACAGGTTTTCAAAAATATTAACGGACAAGCAAGCGTAACGCTTGTCAGGGCAGGTAAATGAAGTGAAAACTGACCGAGGAGTGGGCTGTCCCCCCTCTCGTCACCACTTATAGCATAACCGACAGCGAAGACAAAACATGTAGTTCTCAACCCAAGCGCTCATGGGTAATGTAGTCTTCTATACCTTACGTCCCTCCACGTCATGCACGTTGACGTGCCGTTCAAACGACGCATTCACGGACCCTAAGGTCGGTCGGACTCTAGTGTTGAATGGACTTTTTAACGTTCTAAAACACTTATAAATATCACAAAACACTGCGGTTAAGCAGTCTTCGACGATATTACATGCATAGAAACGAAACCAAACAGATAAACTGTCAGAAATGTGTGAACAAGATGAAATCTGACTATCAGCAGTCTATCAGAACCAACAATTTTGAACACGACACAAAATGGACCAATCACAGCGCTTTATGCAGCCTCTACTCCAGGAATCCTAACTTAGCTTACCCCAAAGTTCTGGACACCTTTTCACAAAATAAACGTACATAACACCACATAAAATTTATGTTAACACCAGTGCAACCTGTATTTTAGCCATTTGGCTATTCTAACTGTAGTTCCCAAGGGAGTTAGTCAAATGACTAAATGAAAGAGCATTTTTGGATCCATTGGTATGCATATGAGGCCATTCTCTTGGCGTGGAAGAGGCCTTGGGGGCATATTTATATATTCATTCATTCATTCAACCTTTATTTAGTCAGGTAAATCTTATTTAGCATATATAT
>JBBPBX010016838.1:0-20709 GCA_038048925.1 Garcialebias charrua | reverse complement strand
TCCTGCTTTCTTCCAAGGAGAGCCAGGCCTTTAATTTAGTCTGTTGATGCAAACATAACCTTTTTGTGTCAGAGACAATGAAACTTTTACTGAGTGCTCTCATATGGCTTCCTACTCTCTGTGATGTGGATTGCAGCAGAGTCTTCAAAATCTACTCCAGAAAGCAAGCCAATAACAAAAAACAAGAAGCTCAGGGGAGGGAAGCTGCATAGAGGGAGGAAAAAAACGTAATTCTGATCTTCGTTAAGGACTCCTCTCGCAACGAAACCCCCAATCCACACAAGTAATCAAACAATAAACCCTCGATGCACAAATAAACATACAAATAAAAAAAAGCCTAAAGCCTCACTGGTTCTAATTACGTTGCCTTTGTTATGGGTAAAATGTTTCTCCCAGTCGACATATTTTGGAAATCTCGTACAGAAAAAAAGCAAACCGCATAACCAAGACTTGATGAAGGAATGTTGTCAACTTTGCTTCAAAAGAAACAAATCTTAGAAATGTCAGGAAACTCGAGCTGAAAAGTCGCATCAGATAAAAATACCAGAACCCTCGAGCCATGTGCATTTTTTTTTCTTCCCCTGCGTTCTGCCCTCCAACAGCCTCCTAATGTGTGAACATGAACATGACCTATACGAAATGTTTTGGCAGGTTATATAGCTCACGCTTGACTTAGCAGAGGTCCGGAGCTGGAACAAGCAGCTCAAATGGGAAGAAAAGAAAAGCAAAGTTGTGCACGAGCTCGCTCCTTCTATAAATGAACTGTTTCCAAAAGCCTTGTTGCATTAACACTTTTATTTAGGGAATCATCACACTTTGCCTATTAAATGTTAGTTGTTCCTGGAAATTGATACTTGAAACGGTATAAATTGTTAAAAACTATCACATAAATAAAAGCTGCTTGCATAAGAAGCAATAAAATTATAAATAAATGGCATTCATGCTCTGCCGAACTGTCGCCACATTAACTGCTGCTCAGGATTTGGAAAAGAGTAGCTGTGTGGGCATCTTTTAGGGTGTGAGATTGTTTCTTCTGCCACTTCCTACAAGATGTACAGCTGAACCTGACAGCAATATTTTTTTTAATGCCTGATTTGTTTTTCGAATCGAATAAATTAGCACACCATCAAAGATTTATTGGCACATTCAGAAGGCTGTCGTGCTGATGTTGTTTGCGTTAACAGCACTTCTCTGTGTGAGCTTCAACAAATATAAAGTTGTATCCGATGAAAAAACTTTTTCATTGTTTATTACGTGGGGAGTGGCAAAAAATTAATTAGAGCAAAGCGTTCATTAAATTTACCGCCCGCCTTCTTTTATATCTGAGTTTTAAACTAAGATCTGTGCTGAGAAGTGGAAAGAGTACTGAAAATTTGCACTCAAGTACAAGTACTGTTGCACTGCTTAAATTGTACTCAGTTACAAGTAAAAGTACTGGTGTTACTGTATAAAAATACTTAAGTAAAAGTACAAAGTACTCTTCTCAAAAACTACTCAGAATATTTATTACTTTTTAACCAATTGATGTTTTATTGTGTTGTCAATAGAAGGCATTCAATTGGATTTACTGCATGTAATATCTAGGTGTAACAATACATTGATTTACATCGATAATATCAATTAAATTATTAATTATTCAATTATATTGTGGCAAACATTATATCGTCAACTTTAAAATATGCTTTTATTTTTGAAATTCCCAAGGCATGTCACCATTTCCGTGCGCGGCTGTGCTCTGTGGCCACCTCAGCAACATGACAGACAAGGCAGAAAACACAGAAAATGAAATTCACTCTCCTGCTGGATTTAAATCAACTCTGTGGAAATATTTTAGATTCCGACAGAAGGACGGCTCAACATACGAAACTCGTGCCGTATGCAGCAGGTGCCAGTGTGAGTTAAAATACTCGGGAAACAACAAATTTGGTCGTTCACCTGAAGAAACACGGCACTGATAGCCCTGTTATGTAAGCTCAATATCTATTTTTGTCTCTTTAACTGAAAGGTAATCAGAGCACTTTGAAGTTAACTGATTTAAACAATGCACTTAAACATGAGAAATGTGAGACTACCGGTATACTGAACAGGTCAATTATTTTTATTTTGTCATTAAGATTTTTTGTTTTTGTTTTTTTAAATCTAAATGCCTGGTGCCATAACAGGAAGCCCTCTGGAGTGAGGGTGAAACGTTTCTGCTAAAAAGAAACTGTCCAGATGAACTGATTGAGAATGAGCGGATTTGATACCTGGACTATTGAGAATTAACTTTCTTGTCATATTTGTATTGTTTTTGTTAATTTATTTCTATGCAAACGAGATGGGCATTTGATATCGCAATATATCGATTGCAGACTTATGAATCGAATTAAATCAAAATTGTATCGTGGCAGACTTTGTAATATCGAGAAAATCGTATCGTCATACAAATAAATCCATATATATGATATATACCGGTAATTGTGGTAAAGCTGGTGATTTAAACCCCTAATAGCTACATTCAAAGCACATTTCTCAGATGCTCCGTCTTATTTTAGCACCACGCAAACCAATGGCAGTGACAATATCTAAGATCTTTGCATACTTAGCCAAACTAATAACCCACACATACAAAAAATAAAAAAGCAATATCATACAATTGTAAAACCTTGTATGTCTTTTGAGTTTAGATGCTGAAGTCTTGTAAGCTGCTATCACCGTAGAGATCAAACAAAGTTTGCATCTGGACGCTATCTCCTCATCTGTACATGAAAAATTCCTCCAGGTTCGTCCACGGGCACTCGTCCTCAGCTTTTTCCTCGTCATTTTCTCTGTTAGTGTTGTCCTCTGTCTCCATTTTGGCTTTTTCTCCAAATCTTCAATCCATAAATGACTCTCTCTACAGAGTTGTCCTTGAGTTCCCAAGGCATGTCACCATTTCCGTGCGCGGTTGTGCTCTGTGGCCACCTCAGCAACATGGCAGACAAGGCAGAAAACACAGAAAATGAAATTCACTCTCCTGCTGGATTTAAATCAACTCTGTGGAAATATTTTAGATTCCGACAGAAGGACGGCTCAACATACAAAACTAAAAAGCTTTGGTTCTTCCAATATGGCGGCGCGTGCAAACGTTGCGGCTTCTCTCTCTCCCAGCAACACGGTGCTTTCGTCTGTTTTGTCCTGCACGCCGCAATTTGCCGGCACGTCTTTGTCTTGTCTACGTGTTCAAGAACGCAAGTATAGCCGTGAATTCCTGCTTGATGTCGGAAAAACCGCTCATTTGGGAATAAACAGCGAACTCCAGGAGAAGCTACATGAGCTCGAGGAGGAGTTACATGAGCTTCGTGACTGCGAGCTGCTCTGGAAGCCAGCCCGGACCTTCCCTTCATCGCGCCCGCCGTGGAAGTACCACAAGCGGCGTGACGCTTCACCGCGCCCGCCATGGAAACGCCACAAGCGGCGTGACAGGAAACAGAAGCGGGGTAAACGCGGAGGTATCAGAGCTAGGCTAGCAGCTAGCCCACACAGGCCGGCTATTCCATCCATGGTTCTGGCTAACGTGCGCTCCTTGGACAACAAATTGGATTATATACGCCTGCTACGAACGACACAAAAGACTGTGAGAGACTGCTGTGTGTTTGTATTCACGGAAACGTGGCTCAACAACAACGTTCCGGACCATGCTGTCCAGCTGGAGCAGCTAACATGCTACAGAGCGGACCGAACCCTCGAGGGAGGTAAGACAAGGGGAGGGGGGCTCTGTGTTTACATCAACAACGCATGGTGTCGTGATGCTGCTGTGGTCTACAAACACTGCTCACATTTAGTGGAGTTCATGACTATTAAATGCAGACCGTTCTTTTTACCGAGGGAGTTTACAGCTGTTTTGATTGTTGCTGTATATATCCCCCCAAGCTCCAACAGCAAAGATAGAAGTGAGGCACTAAATGAACTATATCTGCACATCAGTGAGCAACAAACAGCCCATCCTGATGCTTTTCTCATCACGGCTGGTGATTTCAACCATGCAGATTTAAAGAGTGTTCTCCCAAAAACATACAGAAACATAAACTTTGCAACAAGAGGAAACAACACCCTGGACCAGGTTTACACCACCATGAAAAATTCCTACAGAGCCATCCCCCTCCCCCACATTGGTGCTTCTGACCATATCTGTGTTATGCTAAAGCCAGCATACAGGCCACTGGTGAAAGTCACAAAACCAGTCCGCAAGCAGATACGAGTGTGGCCAGAGGGGTCTTCAGAGGCACTCCAGGACTGTTTTGACACCACAGATTGGAGTATGTTCAAAGAAGCTGCTACCACAAACAACAACTTATGTCTCCAGGAGTACTCAGACACTGTATGTTCATACATCACCAAGTGCATTGATGATGTAACCAACCTTAAAACCATCACTGTTCGGGCTAACCAGAAGCCATGGCTGACAGCTGAGGTTCACAGACTCATGAAAGCCAGGAATGCTGCCTTCAAAGCGGGAGATCAGGTGGGCCTGAGGGCAGCCAGAAACAACCTGGACCGGGGCATCAGAAAGGCAAAGAAGCAGTATTCTGGGAAAATAGCTCACCGTTTCAAGGACAGCAGGGATACACGCAGTCTGTGGCAGGGAATACAGACCATCACAAACTACAAACCACCCCCCCAGACCTGTGACAGCTCAGCCTCTGCGCTGAATGAACTGAATGAGTTCTTTGCTCGGTTCGAGGCAAGTAACAGCACACCAGCACATAAACTCCCCCCCTCTCCTGATGGCCAGGTGCTGACGCTGTCCTCAGACAGCGTAAGGCGATCATTCATCAAGATTAACGCCCGGAAGGCCTCTGGTCCTGACAACATACCTGGTCGCGTGCTGAAGGACTGTGCAGGGGAACTCGCAGCGGTCTTCACGGACATCTTTAACATCTCACTGAGCCAGGCCATCGTCCCCACCTGTTTCAAAGCCACCACCATCATCCCTGTCCCAAAGAAGGCAACGCCCGCATGCCTCAATGACTATCGCCCAGTAGCACTCACCCCCATCCTGATGAAGTGCTTTGAACGGCTAGTCATGAAAAGCATCACATCTGTCCTCCCTGACTCCCTGGATCCCTTCCAATTTGCATACCGACCTAATCGCTCAACCGACGATGCCATCTCCTCTGCCCTTCACACAGCTCTCACACATCTGGACACGAAGGACTCCTATGTTAGAATGTTGTTCATCGACTTCAGCTCGGCATTTAACACCATCATCCCCCAACAGCTCATCCTTAAACTGGACAGTCTGGGGCTGAACACCTCAATGTGTAACTGGCTGCTAGACTTCCTGACCGGGAGACCACAGACAGTGCGGGTCGGGAGTAACACATCTAGCACCATCACATTGAACACAGGGGCCCCACAAGGATGTGTGCTGAGCCCCCTTCTATTCACCCTGCTAACACACGACTGCACACCATCGTACAGCTCCAACCACTTCATCAAGTTTGCGGACGACACAACAGTGGTGGGTCTCATCAGCAACAACGATGAGACGGACTACAGGAACGAGGTGAGCCGCCTGGCCTTGTGGTGCGGACACAACAATCTCACTCTCAACGTGGAGAAGACAAAGGAGATTGTTGTGGACTTCAGGAAGAAGGATGCCCAACATGCCCCTCTGACCATCAACAGCACCGCAGTGGAGAGAGTAGACAGCACCAAGTTCCTGGGAGTGCACGTCTCAAAGGACCTGTCCTGGAGCAGGAACACTGCAGCACTGGCAAAGAAGGCTCACCAGCGTCTCTACTTTCTCCGCAAGCTGAAAAGGGCTGGAGCTTCAACCCCCATCATGAGCACCTTCTACAGAGGTGCCATAGAAAGTGTCCTGACCAGCTGCATCACTGTGTGGTTTGGTGCATGTACTGCATCCTGCCGCAAGAGCCTCCAGCGCATTGTGAGAGCAGCTGAGAAGATCGTGGGCACCTCCTTGCCCTCACTGCAGGACTTACACAGCAAACGCCTCACTCGGAAAGCCCACCGCATGGCAGGTGATCCCACACACCCACTACACAGCTGCTTCAGACTACTGCCATCAGGGAGGAGACTGAGGAGTCTCCAGGCTCGAACCAGCAGACTGAGAGACAGCTCTGTTCATCAGGCAGTCAGAATGCTAAACACTCTGCCTGCTCTGCCCCCCCTCCCATTTGAACTGCCTTAACACTAAAACTTTCTCACACATTATCACTCAACACAAAGTTTTTCACTAAACTCTCGGTCATGTGCTCATACAGTTTGCACTACTTCTCATACTTGCACTAATGTCTGTATTACATCACTGCCTATAATCATAATACTGTTTACATTCTCTGTTTACATTTATTAATACTGTTTACTTTTATTACTACTGCTTACATGTAATTACTACTGTTTACATTTATTTACACTACTCTAATATCTACACCACTGCTGGTACATATACAGTGTGCTCTGAACGGTCTTATTTAGGGATGCCCAATGTGCCTTACTGCATATGCCACTTTTTGCCTCTATAACAACATCAACTACTACCTCATACATATACTGTGTACATTGACTCATACGCTGCTTTGCCACTTTGCAAATGTCAATGCTAGAAACCTTTAGTTTATTTTAGTTATACTTTTTATACTCTTTTTTTGTGCTAGTATGCAAAAACTCAGGACAGTATTATGTTCATTAAATGTTTAATGTTTTAGTTTTAGAGTTGGTGTGGATTTTCATGCTCTTGCACCGCTATGCAAAAAAAAAAAAAAAACTCAGGACAGTGTTAGTTTTACTATTTTATGCTTATGTCTATTATTATATGTTTCAGTGTTTCAATGTTTAGATGTTTACTGTTGCACCGAGGGACTGAGAGAAACGCAATTTCGGTCCTGTGTATGTCCTGTACAGTACATATTGCAGATCTGACAATAAAGTTGACTTTGACTTTGACTTTGACTTTGACTTTGCTTATGTCATAAGTAATCCACATAATCCCATGTGTCATTTTTCACCACGTTTTATTGTCTGTCCAAACAGGTCTTCACTTGTAAATGAGTCTTCGAGGCTCAGTGTGACTTATCTGTTTAAATAAAGATTGAATGAATGATAATTGGCATGTTTGCGATCTGAGAGCCTTATTGGCTACAAACATTCTGACGAACGATTTGAATATTAATTCAAATGGCGGCCGCACTCAGTAGCAACTTCTGATTTTAAAAGTAATGAAGTAGAGTACATGGTCTAAATTGTGCTTAAGTATGAGTAAAAGTACACACTTGAAAGAAATACTCATGAAAGTACAAAGTACAAGTACCCAAAATAATCTACTTAATTACTGTAATGTGAGAATTTGTAATTCGTTACGTCCACCCCTGAAAATAACATGTTACAGTGATTCGTGAGATATTTGGCTAACGGGTCAAGGCTCTGCCTTGGCCTGTGGCGGCATGTGACAATAACCTGTTCTGAGCCTTTTGTCCTATGAGGCAATGGAATCAGCGCACACTGAAGCTGATTTCTGCCATGATAAGCCTTTATTAAACCTGTTTGTCTCTACTCTGAACTGGACCAGTGGCCTTTGAACCACTATGTTTCCTGCACTTTTTTATTTATTTTTTGATATTTGGTGAACATTGTAAGCCTAATACTGTAAAGGGAATGGAAAATGTTTATTGATACTCAGAGGGTTTGTCTGTTTAATTGATAATAAATGTTTGTTACACAAAATCAAAACTGTTTTAACTTGAAATCAAAAAAGGCGTTCAATACAAGATCAACTGGACTTTATTTGTTGCAGAAAACGTTTCGACTCCTATCCAGGAGGCTTTTTCAATTCAATTCATTGTTTTAACTTGAATTTACTTAACTACACTGTGTGGAAATTGTTGAAAAAAGTTTGTTTAGTAAGTGGAGTTAAGACTAATACTGTACATTTATACCAATTAAAAAAAGTTAAGTAAAACAAAATCCAGTAATTGTCACACTAACTTAAGTCAGTTAAGTTGGAGCTGCAAAGTATTGTTTGGTTGAATTTACTAAATACAATTAAGTTATATTTATTTAAATAAGTTAAGTTGGTGTAATGAATTATTTTTATGTCAGCATTAATTAACACCATTGAGCATCATTTGGGTCAGTTTAATTGGGTGAACAGACCTATTAATTAAATCATAAGTGACCAGATAATAATAATAATAATGAATTTAATTTATAACGCACTTTTCATTAAAGGGGACCACAGATAGGTTTTTAAAATTTGTATGGTATGTCTGTGGGCTATCCAGACAATTGCCCTCATGCACGAACATGTTCGTATTTATATCCTAAATTTCTCCTACTTTTGTTCGTACGAAGCGTTCGTACAAACATGCCACGTCTGATTCAACAAACTCTTCTATCCACAGGAAAAGTGTGTAAACGAGCTGCGTAAATTTAATGAATCCCACCTGTTCTATCCACCTGCGCGTGCTCGCGGAGAGGTCATTTACATAATTCCCACCCCTCAAAACACCATATAAGGCCACGTTTCCTGCCTTTTGACAGCAGGAAGTGTCCATTCATTCAAAATCAAGAAGTAAAAAGAAGAACTTCACGCGTTCGGAGATTGAAGTTCTGCTCTCAGTCGCGCTGTGGCGCACCGCTACCCCCCCCCCCCGCAAGTGTCGGATGGTCAAATATTTTTAATTTTAGTGTAAACAACTGTGTTACATTATAGTTTCACTTATTCAGAAGAGCGCACCGCTACCCCCCCACCCCCCCGCAAGTGTCGGATGGTCAAATATTTTTAATTTTAGTGTAAACAACTGTGTTACATTATAGTTTCACTTGTGGCGCACCGCTACCCCCCACCCCCCGCAAGTGTCGGATGTGTTTTTGAACAGAAGCATTTTAAAATGTCTCGAAACTACAGTTAACTTCATATTAATATTGTAGTGCATATGTTGTGTCTCCCGTGGGTCGTACAGTATCAGAAATCAAGAATAAATGGTTTGATCTGAAAATGGCTTCAAAGAAACGTCTCGCCGCAGCACGGACAGGAGGTGGTCAAGGAATAGTCTGCGTTACCGAGATGGATGGACAATAAATGCCATGCTGCGCAAGACGCGTGCCAACATGTTTTGCAGCACAAATGAGTCATGCGCGCTCCTCCTGGTCATCGCGCAACCACATTCTGCAGGTTATATTTCGAATCAGATATAATAATCTATTGCTCCGATGGTGTTTGGCACAGCAGTCCAGCAATAGCATGAAAATCAGTCTTAATTCGTACTTGTTCTGCGGCGGTGTATGGGAATTTTATGTACCTGGGTGTTAATATGAGGAGCGGCTTTGATGACCAAGGGGAGCGCACGACTCACTGAAGCCTGCGCGACACACCAGACAAATTAAACTTAAAATTATAATTCTAATTCAAACAGAATAACCTATTGTCAAGAATAATTATGGTGCGTGATTTTTTTAAACCCAAAATATTTTCTAAATAACGAAATATGAAGTTATTAGTGGGGAAATTCCGTCTGGATGACAGCAGACTGACGCTCCTAAAATATACGACAGGTCCGGACCACTCGTAAATTTTGTTCGTATCTGAAAAAAATCTTAGGATACGAAAACATTGTTGAATGCCACAAATGATCCTAAATCACTCGTACGCACAGTTTAAGAACAAATCTGTGCGTACGAACGGTTCGTGCATGAGGGCCAATGTTCATTCAATTTAATACACAAAATAATTCTTAGATAATCAATTACCTGTATACCCTTTTTAATTCTGCCATTTTTAACTTTCGTTTTGAACGACTGGTTTATGATAATGAGCTCTCATGGCCACGCCCTTCAAAGATCTGTTTACATTAACTCCGCCCTCTGTAACAGCCAGTATCTCTAAACTGTTGTTGTTTTAAAATTAGCTCTTTTTTAAAAGGGTTAGTGTTAAGCTTTCCTGCTCACCCTAACCCAAGCTTCAAAGCAGCTCTGCACCGTGCTGGACAGAGAGCAACAGCTACAGGACAGATGCACGTCACGTGCAGCAGGTCCTCGGATGGATGGATGGATGGACGGACGGACGGATGGATGGAAGGATAAAGCTTGGACCTCAGTCAGTAAAGAATCCATCTGTCTGGGTTCAGGAAGGCAGGATGTTTGATGGAGCTGACGCGGAGGAGGAGGACGCAGCTGCTGTGAGCGCTGCACCTGTTACCTGCTCAGGAGTTGACAGAACTCTTCAGCGACGCAGAGGATGAAGAATTCAATGAGTTTGAATAAAAATAAATAAATATATTTTTTGGTGTTTATCTTGTTACATTTTAAAGAGATGAAGGTTGTTGCAGCATGTTAGTAACATCATGTAGTAACAAGTAAAATGCCTCAATAGGTAAGTGGAAACTGCGTTGGTTTTCCGTCCCAAACCTTATGGGTTCAATTCCCACATGGTACAACGTTTTTTTTTTTTAATTCATTCCAGATTAAAAAAACACAAGAAAACTATTTACAAAACAACAAGAAATAAAACAATACATGAAATGAAAGGAAGCAGAAGAAGAAAATAATCTTATCTGCCCCTTCTCAAACTAATTTTTTTTCAATCACTCTTTTATTGGATAAAAAAGTAGAATGTGTTAACAGGCATATTATTATTATTATTATTATTATTATTATTATTATTGGAGAAAATAAAAAGAAGGAGTTTGTGTTAACCACAGGCATAACACAAACTCCTTTTTTTTTATCCAATAAAAGACAAACGTAAAATAACTTCAACCGAGTGATATTCAAACCCGAGTCAAGATAAAATTTAGAGCGGAAAGCCAACGCTCTTCCACTAAGCCACTGAGGCGTATTACTTCTTTCAGGAGTCCACTTTTCCTATAAAGGAATCGCCCCTCATAACATCCTGGCTATGCGCAGGAGTTAGAGAATATTAGTTATATTTTAAAATCCTGGCTACACGCAAGAGTTTGAGAATGTTAGTTATATTTTAATGAAATTCAGCTCGCGCTGAAAGGCGGAAATGCTCTGTATGGGTGCACGCTTCGTGTTATTTACGTTCTAACACAAGCTGATTTGTAATCAGTTATTAACAAAAATTAAACTCTGAAACACTAATTCAGCTAACAATTTTTTTAGGGGTTTCTGTAGTTAAATTTTAATGAAATTCAGTTCGCCCTGAGGTTGTTGTTAGAACAAGTTGATGACTCAACACGCAGCAGTCCCGCCCCTGCTGCAAACAACAAATCAAATGTGAGCAGTACATGACGTCAAACTGGGCCCGGGAGCTCGGCCCGATCAGAACCTGCGTCGGTGGGGTTCCAAAACTAGGGCTGCCGCCGGCCCGAGAAGGCAAATGCGAACCACACGAACCTGGGTTAGAAGCAGGGTGGGGCCGGGGAGGGCCGGGCAGTGCGAAAACGGCTACAGAGACCGACCTCCACATGAAGACGGTGGAGGAGGATACTATGGTCCACAGTGTCGAAAGCTGCAGTGAGGTCAAGGAGGACAAGGATGGAGGGAGAACCAGTGTCAGCAGCCATGAGGACATCATTGGTAACTCTCAGCAATGCAGTCTCAGTACTGTGAGTTGCTCGGAAGCCAGACTGAAACTTCTCATACAGAGAATGTTGTTGTAGATGGATCTGAAGCTGAGCAGCAACTGCTTTTTCCAGCATTTTAGACAGAAATGGGAGGTGGGAAATTGGGCGGAAATTAGAAAGAATGTCGGGATCCAAATTAGATTTTTCAGAAGAGGCCTAATGATGGGAGTTTTTAGAGGCAGTGGAACATGACCAGATTGTAGAGACTTATTTATTATTTGTGTGATTAATGGGCTTATTGCAGAGTGATTGGATTTTATGAGAGACGAGGGGAAGGGATCCAGGGCGCAGGATGAAGGCTTCATTTTCTTGATGATGGTCTCCACCTCACTCTGAACAACTTCATCAAAGCTGCTCAGGGACCCAGAATGCAGACGGGTAGATGGCAAACAAAGATCGGGGAGGTTGTGAAGCTGAGATCTGATAGAGTCAACTTTGTTTTTAAATGATGAAAGGAACAGGTTGCATTTTTTAACAGAGTCCTCATAAGTTTATTTAATGGGAGATGAGTTATTGTGGAGAAGAGCTGTTTAGAGTTTCCAGTGCAGTTGTTGATGATGTTGGAATAATATTTGGACTGTGCTTCTTTAAGAGCACAGGAAAAGGCTTTCTGATGTTCTTTATATGCCTGCTTATGAGCAGATAGACCGGATGATTTTACACGTCTCTCAATAGCACGGCCAGTTGCCTTCATCCTGCGCAGCTCATCAGTGTACCAGGGGGCTGAACGGGAGAAAGACACCAGTCTTGTTTTCAAGGGAGCATGTAGGTCCAGAAGCTCCTGGAGAGATTGGTTGTAATAATCCACAGAATCATTTGCAGATGAAAGATTGACAGCGGTCAGGGAGTGAAGATCAGCAGACCGAACATCAGGGGAAATGTTTTTAAAGTCACAGAACTCACTGGATAGGTCATTTTGGGTTTGAAGCAGGCGAAGTTGAAGGCACTTCCAGGGAGATGACACTGTGGTCCGAGACACCCAGGTCATATACAGATAAATTATTAATGATAAGGTTGGAATTACTTGATTTGGTTATGTTGGTTACACGTAAGTCACTTATTTGCATCTTAATAATCATTTAGAATTAAATTGAACTAAACTCAGCTTAGTGGAAATTATTGACATAACTGTATTAAGTAAATTGAACACGTTTCTTTTTTGAGTGCAGATGCGGTCTCTATCGGTGCCAGCCTTCATCCTGTTCAGCTCTGATTTGTTCTGAGTTCTTGTTTCTGCCTTGGCTCTTTGCATTTACCCCTCCAACAATGTGCCACAGATCTCCGGCAGACATGCGAACGCCGTTTGTTCCTTCTGCTCCGTCGTGTGCACGCTGCACTGATGCACGGCTGACAGGAGAATTGTCAGCTCCAGTCACTTGAACAGATCTGTGCGTAGACAGCAGCCTAAAGCAGATTGTTTAGAGGGGTTGTGTTCTGCGGCGCCACTCTGCCTCAGAATCAGAGTTGTGTGTGAATCGTGGCCTTTTGGCCGCATGGACAACAATATCCCCATTCACACAGCTACATGACAAAAAGCATCGTTTTACTGCTTTTATTTATTTATTTTTTATGTCAAACTGAGATATTGGCTGAGAGGCGAAAGACTATCACTTATTTTGAAATTGAACGCTCTTGCACATTTTGACATTTAAATCCTCCCCAAGTCTCAGTGATGAGAAACTTTATATTGGTTTAAAGCGGGCAATTGGATTAAGATCAAGGGTTTATGTTCTGTGTCATAAAACCCAAAGGAAGGTTGATTTGAGACTCTCATGATGCATTTTAGAGAGGAATTTGTTTTTACGTGTTAGAAAAAAGAAGTAGAACGTTAACAGTTCTTGTCTTTTTAAACAGATTTTTCTTTGAAGTGAGGGCTTGTTTGCTGGCAGACGCCTGAGGTTGTGTTTGTTCCTGATATGCTCTTGAGGTGTCGGAGAAAGTAAAGACGTTGATCAAACAGAATGCAGTGATTAAAAAAATTAATAAATCCACATTTTATTCACAATGGAACAACGTAAACAAAACAATTGTTTATAACAAAAAAATTGGACCGTTGTTGGGGTAAAATAATCTGGTTCTTTTAAATTTAATGGCAGCAGCCAGCACCTCTAAAAAACATTGGGACGGGGTAAGTTTCTTCCCTCTGAAGCTTCCTCTCTTTTAATGACAGTCTGTAAATGTCTGGGGACTGAGGACGACCAGCTGCTGAAGGTTTTAGAGGGGGTTGTTGTCCCATTCTTATCTGATGGAGGACTGTTGTTCAACAGTCCTGGATGAGAGCACATGTTCTAAAATCTGTGTATACATTTCTTCATTAACTGGTGCCTTTCCAGATGTGTTAGCTGCCCATGCCAGATGCATTAATGCACCCCTATACTATTGGAGAGGCAGGCTGATGAGCTGAGTGCTGATGACAGACCTGATTGTCCCTCTCCTGTTTAGTATGGAGGATGTGGAATCCATTTTCAAAACGATTTTCAAATTTCAAATTGAAATGTTATGCTGCTGAACCTCTGCCCATCTTTACTTCTGACAGATTCTGCCTCTGTAAAATGCTCATTTTAATACCCAATCATTTTACTCGCTTAATACCAATTAACCTAACTTGTTGTAAATTGCTCTTCCAGCTGCTTCTTATTCCATTTTCTTAGCATTTTGTTGTCTTTACGTTTTTAAGATGTGTTGCAATAAAATCCAAAAATTACCCAGATTTTTTTATAACTGTATCATTTCTTGGTTTCAGCTTTTGATAATGTTTTTTTTTTCTGTTGTGAACGAGGGTTTACGAGATTTGTGAATCAATGCGTTCTGTTTTCATTAGCATTTTACAGAGTTTCAACTATGTTCAAGCTGCTGTTGAACGATACTATCCAACCACTGATGGCACCGATGATGTCAGAGGACAAGAGGGGGTGAGTGGGATGAAAAGACAGAGGCACGACAGTGCGCTTAATGCTGCCGTTAGCAAGAAGAAGGCTATCAGAAACAATCTCGGGAGCTGCATGGAAACAAATGAGACGGACCGCACAACACAGAGATAAAGCAGAGAAAGAAAAACAGAAATGAAATCAATATTTCCAGTTTGTGCCGAGGTGAACAGAGGCGCAGAGGGGGAGGAGGATCAGAACAGGAGACCGGCAGCAATCAAAGGCTGTCATTTCTGTGAACAAAAGGGGGGCTCAAACAATGTTAGATAAGAAAATCTCAACAAAAATGGCCAGCATTAGGCTTATCACGAGCACAATGGGCATCTTCAGTGAAGCAGGGGAAAGTGATGCATAATAAACTGTGGCAAAAAGTTCAATAAAGGCGATTTAATGGGCACGGACATGATACGAGACGGGAACAAGGACTTGTTGTTATAGAGATAAAATGGAAGCTGCATCAAACAGAGATAATCACAAGGTGGAGGTTGACTTGTGCAGCACACAGCGCCTCACTTTGTTTCCCTTTGACTGCACCGTGGTCAGAACCAAACCAAAAAAATAATCCTCCCATGTCAATAATATCACTCGGTCAGCCTACTTTCATCTTCGAAACATTAATCGTCTCCGTCCTTCCCTCACTCCTCACTCCACTGCTGTTCTGGTCCACAGTCTGGTCACCTCTCGTTTAGATTATTGCAATTCTCTTCTTTTTGGCCTACAGAAAACCCTCCGTAAATTACAACTGGTCCAAAATTCAGCTGCCCGTATCATTACACGGACCCCCTCAATCCATCACATCACACCTGTTTTACAACAGCTTCATTGGCTTCCCATCCCATATAGCATCAATTACAAAATACTCCTCCTTACATTCAAAGCTGTCCACAACCTCGCTCCTCCATACCTTTCAGACATTATTCACATTGCTACACCTGCTCGTATCCTCAGATCCTCTTCTTCTATTCAGCTCATTGTTCCCCTTGCTTGTCTTGTTACTATGGGGAGCAGAGCATTCAGCTGCTCTGCTCCCCAGCTCTGGAACTCACTTCTACCTGATATTCACGACACAAATTCTTTGCCACATTTCAAAATCAAACTCAAAACTCACCTGTTTAAAGCAGCCTATGCACTATGATTGCAACTGCATTGTCTTATTTTTTATTTTACTTGTTTTTACTGTGTATATAATATTGTGTCTGTTTTCATGATTGTTGATGTAAGGTGACCTTGAGTGCCAAGAAAGGCGCCTACAAATAAAATGTATTATTATTATTATTATTATTATTATTATTATTATTATTATTATTATTATTATTATCACTTTTCATGCCAAAACTTTAAAACAAAATCTAGACATAACTTATTATATGATATTTAGTAATAAAAAGAAAACTGCAGATGTTTCATTTCTAATTGAGGGTGGTGAGATCTGTAGTGAGTGAGGTGAAGTTCTTGGGTGTCATCATCAGAGTCAGAGAATCTTTATTGTCATTTGCACCGCATGTGGCACATGTGATGAAACCAGATTATGTACACAGGGTCCCAGTTACATCCAACAATAAAAAGTAAAAGAAAAACAGTAATAAGATCTAAGATATGAACTAAGAAAAACATCAACTAAAAATACACTAAGCACTATAATAGAAAAACATCATTATAAACAGCAGCACGAACATGAGTCTGTATGAGCAGATGGTCACAGATGAACACAGCAACAAGAAACAGATCAGCATCGGCATGATGTGATATTTTGCAGTGATTATTCTTATTGTTTATTTATTCATGAGTCTAACAGCCTCAGGGTAGAAGCTGTTCCTCAGTCTAGTGGTTCTACATTTGATGCTCCTCAACCTCCGTCCTGAGGGGAGTGGGGCAAAGAGTGTGTGTGCTGGGTGAGTGGGGTCTTTCATGATGCAGGTGGCTCTTTTCCTGCATCTGGAGGTGTAAATGTCTGTGATGGTGGGGAGACTGACTCCAACAGACCTCTGTGCAGCCTTCACCACTCTCTGCAGAGCTTTTCTTTCTGCAGCTGTGCAGCCTCCATGCCACACGTTGATGCTGGAGCACAGGATGCTCTCCACTGCACACCTGTAGAAGGAGGTGAGGACTGGGCTGCTCAGACCAGCTCGTCTCAGCCGTCTGAGGAAGTAGAGTCTCTGATGACCTTTCTTGATCAGGCTGGTGGTGTTGTTGGTCCAGCTGAGGTTATCATTCATGTGTACACCCAAGTACTTGTAGCTGGAGACCACTTCCACCGCAGATCCTCTTATGTTCAGTGGGGTGTGGGTGTGTTTGTTCCTTCTGAAGTCCACAATCATCTCCTTTGTCTTCTTCACATTGATGTGAAGGTTATTCTCTTTGCACCAGCTCTCCAGGTGTTCCACCTCCTGCCTGTAGCTGGACTCATCATTGTTTGTGATGCATCCCACCACAGCTGTATCATCTGCAAACTTTACAATATGACAGCCTGGATGGGTGGCTGCACAATCATATGTGAGCAGAGTGAACAGGAGAGGGCTCAGCACACAGCCCTGAGGCAAGCCAATGCTGAGGGTTATGGTAGAAGAGGAGAAGTTGTGGATCCTCACTGACTGTGGTATGTTTGTTAAAAAGTCTAGTACCCAGTTACAAATGGAGGAGCTTAGTCCTAGTGTGAGTAGTTTGTCCATCAGGGTTTGGGGGATCATGGTGTTGAAGGCAGAAGTGAAGTCCACAAAGAGCAGACGCACGTATGAGTCCTTCTGTTCCAGGTGGGTGAGAGCAGTGTGGACCACAGAGGAGATGGCGTCCTCTGTTGATCGGTTCTCGTGGTATGCATACTGATAAGGGTCCTCGTTGATGTTGATGGTTGTTTTGATGTGGGTCATGACCAGTTTTTCCAAGCATTTAACGACAATCGGGGTGAGGGCTACTGGCCAGTAGTCATTCAGACCAGTCACAGTAGAGCTCTTTGGGACTGGGATGATGGTGGCAATCTTCAGGCAAGTCAGAACTGTTGCCAGAGTGAATAAAGAGTTAAAGATGTCGGCCAGCACCTTACAGAGCTGATCGGCAAAGTCTTTCAGCACCTTCTCAGGATGTTGTCTGTGCTGGTTGCTTTGTGAGGATTAATCTTCCTGAAAGTACTCCTCACATCGGCTGAGGTTACGCTGAGAAGCTCTTCATCCGATGGTGAGGTGAGTCTGGTGCTGGGTGGTCTGTTCGGGTCTTCACAGCATGCATAGAACTTTATGAGGGCATCAGGCAGTGATGGGTCTCTAGGGCATTGTTCACTTCTGCCTTTATAATCTGTTATACACTTAATGCCCCTCCACATGGTTCATGGGTCGTGTGAGGTGAATTGATCCTCGAGCCTCTGTGCATATGTGGCCTTGGCCCTCTTAATACCAGCATCCAGCTCTTTCCTTGTCTTTCTCAGCTCCTGCGAGTTTCCAGACCTGAAGGCAGTGCTCCTGGCTGCCAGCAGGGTGTGCACCTCTGCATTTAGCCAAGGCTTCCTGTTTGGGTATCTCTTAACATATCTGATGGTGGTGACATCATCAGCACATTTGCTAATGGACCCCAGGACTGAGGATGTGTATTGCTCTAAGTCTAGCGCACCATCATTTTCAGCAGTTTTTCTGAAGACCTGCCAGTCTGTGCGTTCAAAACAGTCCTTCAATATGGGGCCACTATTCTGCATCCAAGATTTAACTTTTGTGTCTAGAGCATCTCAGCAGGGGCAGGTAAGCAGGAGCCAGGAAGATCGAGATATGATCAGAGAATCCTAGGAGAATTCAGCTTTGTATGCATCTTTTACGTTTGTGTAAACGCGGTCCAGCATGTTGTTTCCTTGTGTTCGTATGGCCACATGCTAGTAAAATCCTGGGAAGTAGTCTTTTAGATTCATGTGAAAAAAGTCTCTGGCTACCACGTAAAGAGCCTCAGGGTGTTTGCTTTGCAGCGAGCTGAAATGATAATGCAGCTCCCGCAGAGCATCAGTAGTATTAGTATCCGGAACTGTATATACAGGTAGTCCTCGACTTACGACAGCCTGAGTTATGACGTTTCGGGGTTACGACACGCATCTCCATTAAAAAAATAAAATAAATATATATTTTGAATTTTTTTATTTTGAAGCCGATTTACGCAGTTTCCGGTTTCCCGTTTCACTAGCTGTGGAGGCTACAGCTGCCTGTACTTTCTAAAAAAGCTAAGTCTGGTCCTCTGGACATTCACAAAACAAAACTTGTTGGAGCACATTGGACAGGCAGAAACAGGCAGCAGCTGTGGAAAAGTAGCTGTTTTATGGACAGCGGTTTTACAACGTAAACGAATGGAGAATCCGGAGGAGGGAGGGAGAAACGGAGGAAATGGCTTCACTAGCAGTCCAGAGTAGGAAATTAACTTTTTTTCCCTTCATTATGGCTCTGAAATGTATGTGTTTTTTGATAATTTTGTAGGGTACTGTGTTAGGATAGGCTAAGTGCTTGGTAAAATACAGTACTGTACTTATAAGGTGCAGTTTGGACGTAAGTTTCGAGTTACGACGAAATTCGCTTTACGACGCCACGTAGGAACGGAACTCCGTCATAAGTCGGGGACTACCTATACACCTGTTATGAACACGACTGTGAACTTGCAGGGTAGATATTGTGGTCAACATTTCACTGTTAGCTGCTCCAAAGCTTTGGAGCAATGACGGTTTATCAGCGTACAGTTTGTGCACCAACTTTTACTCACGTAAATGCATACTCCGCCTCTCCTCAATTTCCCCGTTAGCTTGCTGCAGTGATCCGCTCAAAAAGAGTCTGTCGTCCAGCTGGAAGGCTGAGTCTGGCATGTCCTGTTAATCCATGATTCCGTGAGGCAAAGCACCACACATTTCCTCATCTCCTCTGAGGCATCCACTCAGACGAATCAAATATGTCTTGTTGTAGCCTGGTTAACAGTTAACCAGTGTAGGAGGCGGTGAAGAGACGACACAGAAGACGGGATGTAGATCTTCACTTTAATCAACTCCTACTAAAACTGGCGGGAAGCACCCAACACCGCCTTATATATCCAAGATGGCCGCGCTCAGACCAGCCGCAGCTTCATGGGCTCCCGGTTCATCCCTAGTTTTTAGTAATTTTAATAGTGTTTTTGTACCTGACTCTGCGCGTTTTTTGCGGGTGAATTATAGCCGAACTGAACTGCTAAGAATCGGAGTGGATTTACCACAGGGCACAGCTGATATCAGCAACGAACTCAAATCAGAGCTCGGAAGATTGGAGCTGTTAAGAACATCTTTCTGGAAGCAGATGCGCTCCGGTTCATGCTCCAGGGGAAAGAAAAGGAAGCGGTGCTCCCGAGGAAAGAAGCGGGGCTGCCGAGCAGGAATTATGACGAGACTACGGGCAGACGCTAAAACCGGGAGACCCCCGATGCCGGCTCTTTTTCTGTCCAACGTCCGCTCGTTGGACAACAAAATGGATCTACTTCGTTTGAGAGTGACCACGTCGGAGGAAATGAGAAGGTGCTCTGTGCTCTGCCTCATGGAAACGTGGATCTCTGAGGATACACCGGACTCTGTTTATGAGCTGGATAATAGACTCTTTTTCAGAATGGACCGGTGCACCGAGACTACGGGGAAAACACGAGGTGGTGGTGTGTGTATTTACGTGCACAAAGATTGGTGCACGAACTGTGCTGTGATCAAAAGGCTTTGCTCAGCTGCTGTGGAGTTGATAACAGTAAGGTGTCGTCCGCACTACCTCCCCCGCGACTATTCTGTGATTCTAATCAGTGCTATTTACATAGCCCCCGATGCTAATGCTAATGACGCCCAGGGAGAAATTCATGACTTACTCACCTCGCTGCAGTGTAAATATCCTGAGGGGCTCTTCATTGTTTCTGGTGATTTCAATCACATAGATTTACAGGCCTCTCTTCCAACCTTCAATCAGCACGTTTTCACAGCAACAAGAGAAAATAAAACGCTTGACCAAGTCTACACTAATGTGAAGGGGCGTACACGGCGAAGTCACGCCCACCGCTCGGGGCTTCTGACCACTGCGCTTTGATGTTGGTCCCAAGACAGCTCCTCCCGCTGAGACGCTCCAAGCCGGAACAAAGAGAGATAAGAGTTTGGCTCCAAGATAGTACCTCCATGCTGAAAGACTGTTTTGAGAAGACAAACTGGTCTGTCTTTAGGGAGGCAGCTAATGATGGGAGCTCTGTTGATCTGGAAC
>JBBPBX010016837.1:14851-47584 GCA_038048925.1 Garcialebias charrua | reverse complement strand
CCCCCGCGCGTGGCGCAGGCCCCCCGTGCCCCACGTCGACCACCGTGCGCCCCCCGCGCGTGGTGCAGGCCCCCCCCGTGCCCCGGGGATGGTCCGTGCGCGCCGCACGAGTGGGTCCTCGGCTTTATCACAGCTTGAACACGCATGCTGTTGGCACGCGTCAAGGCATGGCATTTATTTTTCCATCCATCTCGGTAGCGCAGACTTTTCCTTGAAGCCATTTTCAGATCAAACCATTTATTCTTGATTTCTGATACTGTACGACCCACGGGAGACACAACATGCACTAATATTAATATGACGTTAACTGTAGTTTCGAGACATTTTAAAATGCTTTTGTTCAAAAACACATCCGACACTTGCGGGGGGGGGGGGGTAGCGGTGCGCCACAGCGCGACTGAGAGCAGAACTTCAATCTCCGAACGCGTAAAGTTCTTCTTTTTACTTCTTGATTTTGAATGAATGGACACTTCCTGCTGTCAAAAGGCAGGAAACGTGGCCTTATATGGTGTTTTGAGGGGTGGGAATTATGTAAATAACCTCTCCGCGAGCACGCGCAGGTGAATAGAACAGGTGGGATTCATCATATTTGCGCAGCCATTTACACACTTTTCCTGAGGATAGAAGAGTTTGTTGGATCTGATGTGGCATGTTCGTACGAACACTTCGTACGAACAAAAGTAGGAGAAATTTAGGATAAAAATACGAACATGTTCGTGCATGAGGGCCATTGTGTAGAATACAATACTGTAGATAGATACAGTTGGTAGATAGATAGATAGATAGATAGATAGATAGATAGATAGATAGATAGATAGATAGATAGATAGATAGATAGATAGATAGATAGATAGATAGATAGATAGATAGATAGATAGATAGATAGATAGATAGATAGATAGATAGATAGATAGATAGATAGATAGATAGATAGATAGATAGATAGATAGATAGATAGATAGATAGATAGATAGATAGATAGATAGATAGATAGATAGATAGATAGATAGATAGATAGATAGGTTAATCCCATTGAGCCTCTGGGACTCATTTACAAGAGATACCTG
Source organism: Garcialebias charrua (assembly GCA_038048925.1). NCBI lineage: Eukaryota > Metazoa > Chordata > Actinopteri > Cyprinodontiformes > Rivulidae > Garcialebias > Garcialebias charrua. The sequence goes on along the minus strand of JBBPBX010016837.1, from coordinate 46,517 downwards.
TTTTTAACAAATAGGACAACAGTGGAACAACAAAGACAACAATAGACAATCATAAAGGATGCGTACAAATTAAGATTTTTTAACAAGTGAAAATAAAATGGAATTTCAAAGAAAATATAACGACAAAAAAACAGGTTGTAAAGCGATGTAGAAAACTAAAAACAGGAACATGTCAGCATTGGGTTTTGCCAAGAACTTAGCAGATGTTTGAAGCCACTTGAGGTCAAGGTCGAGAGCTTCAGATATTTTTGTAAGATATTCCAGGAAACAGGAGCGGAGTAGAAGGCCCTTTTACCAAGTTCAGTCCACACTGAGGTGACACTGCATGTAATAATGTCCTGAAAGTGCACGCTGTAGCTGCACTCATGCAGAGACATGCAGGAGGAGATGTATGAAGGCAGCAGACCAAGAAGTGATTTAAAGATGAAAATGTACCAGTGGGAGAGTCTGCGTGAAGTTAATGAAGACCATTAACAAGTGATGCAAAAGAAATGTGACTTATCCACAGTATTCTTGGGGGTGTCACTGTAGAAGCGAATGTGCATTGTACTTCCTGTCCGAAACCGGAAGTGCCTGTATTCCATAGGTGGAGTATGGATCGCGGGTGTTTTTGAAAGTTATTTTCATTCATTTTATCGGAGCAAACACAGCTTTTGTTTAAACGGAACGTTTACTGAAATGTCCTACCGGGGTTCAGGTACCTGCTGTGCTGTTCGCGGCTGCACCAACAACCGGACCAAGCTAAATCTTTGGCTAAAACAACAGTGTTTTCAACACGGACCCAAAACAAAGAAAGAGTGTTCCTGCATCCTTCTCTATGGCTGTGTCTGCGCGATCAGGTAACATCTGTAATTTCTTTTTATTCAGGGAGGGTTTATTAATGAGAGTTTTGGATGATTTACTGTCTTAAAATGATATATGTCAGGCGCGACCGGTGTTACAGAACACCGTGACTTTTAGCCGAGATAGCTGCTAACAAACGTTAGCCGAGAGACAGGAGCAAACGCGTTCGCTATTTATGTAGTTTTAAATTATGTCTGCGTGATCAGGTAACATCTTTTTATTCGGGGAGGGTTTTTTAATGAGAGTTTTGGATGATTTACTGTCTTAAAACGATAGATCTCAGACGCGAGCGGGATTTTTAGCCGAGATTGCTGCTAATAAACCTTAGCCGAGAGGCCGGAGCAAACGCGTTCGCTATTTATGTAGTTTTAAATTATGTCTGCGTGATCAGGTAACATCTTTTTATTCGGGGAGGGTTTATTAATGAGAGTTTTGGAAGATTTACTGTCTTAAAACGATAGATCTCAGACGCGACCGTGACTTTTAGCCGAGATTGCTGCTAATAAACCTTAGCCGAGAGGCCGGAGCAAACGCGTTCGCTATTTATGTATTTTTAAATTATGTCTGCGCGATCAGGTAACATCTGTAATTTCTTTTTATTTGTCCCTCCTCTTTTAACAAAACGAGTGGTGTTCCCACATTTTTAATGAACTAAAACAACAAAGTTTGGACTGTCTTCAACTGTATTACTCGCATGTAAACAAACGGTGTTTCCGGTCAACCGGAAGTCGTGTGCACATTTCGCGCAAAGCATCATGGGGCGTAGGAATACTGTGGATAGGGTGAAAAAGATGGTATTCATGGCACCATCCATGGAAAAACGTGCTCCCATCCAGCAGAACATTTTTCAAACATGGCCCAAGACAGTTGAACAGATGAATCACACAATACTGAGACAATATTTCACTCAAAAAACTCCAGTAATTGATGTCAGTTTCTCGACATTAATAAACTTTTATTAAATAAAGAGGCTTTGAGGTCCTGCCACAACTTCTTTGTGTTGCTGCCATAAAACCGATCCCATTTCAAATAGTACATTTATTTGTTTCACCATCACATTTTATATATTCCTTTGTGAATGAGATTTGAAAAATCATTGCATATATTTTTTTATTAACATTATACACAACGTTCCAGTTTTTTGGATGCGAGGTTGTAGAAAAAAAAACAACATAGAACAGAATTATGAATATAAACATAAAATTAACTAAGTGGGGGAAAAGTATAGAGCCACCTCTATATTTCTCTGAATTAGAACAAAAATAAGTTGGAGGAAATGCAATTAGAAGCATGAGACGGCAACTCTTTAAATCAACGTTTCTCTGGCCTTTGTTGATGATAAGCGTCAGATCAGGTGTCTTTTTGAGGAAGATTTATTCTGGAAAGAATGGGACAGATAAATCCAATTAAAATGGAAGCTGTCAGGGGTAAAATCTCCTTAGATTTATTATGGAGATTCAGACTTCTTCCTCCATATCTCAGACAAGCCAGATAACTTGCAGCTCACACATTTTCATCACAGGACCCCCAGACAAACCTTCTTTCTGGCTGTCCTCCCATCCGTTCTGTTTACAGGCTGCATCTAATCTGTAGCAGATATCCACTGTATAGTTCAAACAACAGATTCTGCTGCCATACGAGGGGATTGTGTTTTTCCAGGGTTCATAATTATTTTTAAACTAGACAAATTTATAAACTGATGGAGGGGATAGAATAACCAGAAAAATGCAACCAGTGCATTTTAAGCATGCTATTATAAATTAGCTTGAGGATATTTCATATTTGATATAATAAGCCTCTCCCTCTGTGTTGTTGGAGTGTTTGGAGTTTATCTTAAGTTAAAGCAGTGCTTCTCAATTATTTTCTGTTAAGCCCCCCACCCAGGAAGAAGAATCCGGTCCGCGCCCCCCTACTCTCCGCTGCGACTATAAATACGGTGGCTGTAATAACCTCGCACATACCAAAAGAGGGTTAAAAAGAAAAAGGTTTATTATACGTCCACTGTAGTATAATTTGTATATAAAATTGTGATTCTCAATTCAAGTCCTCAGGCCTCCCTGCTCTGAATGTTTTAGATGTGCCTATTCCAGAACAGATGATCCACATGATTGCATGACCTCTTCTGCAGCCACCAAGTCCTGCAGAAGCAGGTGTGCAGAGGTAAAGTGGCATATGCAATAAGGCTAGTAAAAAGAATATACAGTATATATCAGCAGTAGTGTAGATATAAAAAGTAGTGTAAAAGTAGTGCAATTTGTCCTCAGTACTTAAAACCTCTTCTTGGAACTGCTCCCCCAGGTGGGACCCTGGGAGAGGACCAGACTTAGCTTTTTTAGATTTTTCTACCTGGATTATTGAGCATGCATCAGGGTGTCTCTGGAAAAGTTCAGAGTTCAGTCACACACTTCTACTGGAGGTGATGTGGTGGATTTCCCTGAAGAACACAAAGAGGTAAAAAAGAAAGAGTTAATAAGATTATAACTTTAAATTAAAAAGTTATATAGATGATAATATTAATAAGACAACAATACCTCTTCTTGAACGTTTGTTATGAGGTGGTTAAATCGCTCGGTCATCATCATCATCAGAGCTCCAGGGCTTGTTGACATCAGTTTTATTTTTTTCATAAAGTGCTGAACTTTTTTACTTTCGGTTCTGGAGCGGAGCTTCAAAACAGTCTGAAGTGTTGACATGATGGATGTTGTGGCGGAGCTCACCAACTTTAAAGCCTGCACATCAACCCAGAGCTTTAAAACTTCTACAGCTGCGACTGTGATCTGGACCGTTCTGATTTACATGATGGAAGTTTAATTGCTTCTGTTAGCGGTGTTGCAACAAGCTGCTTTTCTTGCTTTTAGAAGAGACGTTCACATGAGGATGAAGTTGTTTCAAGTCCGTTACGTGTTGAGAAAAAAAAACGTGTTGCAGCTGCAGATCTAATCTCGTGGCGAAGCGCACTGCTCCTCTGCACGTTCGCACCAGTCTGCGTGAAACAACGTCCTGAAACAACAGCTTTGGACTTGCGCTCGTCTTTTTAAACAAGGAAGCCATAACTTTCCCAAACAAGACAACGCAGCGAGAAGCTAATGCTACGTGTGCTACAGATAATAGCGCCGTGCTGAAACACGCCTAGGAATTTTAGTTCCGCGGCGCAATAAGAAAATTCAAAACTGGGTCACAAGAGCCCGGGCCCCCCCAGGCATCGCACTGCGCCCCCCCAGGGGGGCGCGCCCCACTATTTGAGAAACGCTGAGTTAAAGGCTTTCGAGAAAAATCTCTTTGAATAATAATAATTAGAATAAAGTGTTGTGACCACACTGATTATGGAAAAGTTAGGTACAGCTGCATGCTTAATGAAGTTGACATGGCACTAATGCACTTAATGAAGTTCCATTTATTTTAGTTGTCAGTGTTGTAACGAGCTTAATCATGCTATGCTTCTTCATGCTGTTTTATTCAGTGAGCTGATTAAAGGCATTTGAACGGATGCAATCAAGGATTAAGCTGTGATTTTTTTTTTATTGGATGTGGCTGGGTTGTGTGGACACATCGAAGCCACACGATCACATGTTGTGTGTTTATTCCCCTGCATAAAATGTATGACAAGCATTACAAAATAAATAGTGTTGATCAGATAGGTTGGCTCCAGTAGTTAATAGCACATTTTCAGAAGCAGGTTTTGCTCGATCAGTAACTGTTTATGTGTCGGAGAGGAGTTTATTCTGTGGTCAGATCAAATAAGAGCTCAGTATCTTAAAAACGGACTCGGCCATTAAAGTTTTTGTGTTTGCTCATGTCTGACAATGGCTAACTTTAACTTGCTCTGCATCAGACGTAAAGATAGGAAAACAATTGAATGCATTTGTGCAGTGCCGCTTCAAGCTGATGACTTATATGAACAGTACTGACTGTTTTTTTCTTTGTGCTTGAAAACTGTTAATTTAAGCTTTATTGTTTGCGCTGATTGCAGAGTTTCATTTTTGCTTCAAATCAGTCTTTAAATCACATAAAAATAACTACTTTAAATGACTGACTGGCTTCTCAAAATAAATTAAAATAAAACAATTATGTTAAGCCACACTTCCCAAAAAAGCCTTCAGGCTTCTAAAATAAAATAAAGAACTGAAAAAAAATTATAATAAGCAACACTTCTTATAAAGCCTTCAGGTGTTTTTAAATTATAAACACTCACATTGCCTTCACACACATGTATACCATTAAAATAATGTAAACACCAACATCTGTTTGCAAAAACAAAGCAGACATTTGCATGTAGAAATCAGTGCTCGGAATGTTCCTTTTGCATGTGATTCTGAAAATACAGAATGAGTATTCTGCTGATGGATTAGAGCTCAAACTGATCAGACGGAGACTAATGCTTTCTAAAAGTGTCCAAACAGACGGCAGATGTTTTTGTTGCCTCCAGGCAAGAAACTCAAGAAACCTTTTGCATTTTGAGCTAATTCAATTCAATTCATTTTATTTAAATAGCGCCAATTCACAACAGAGTTGTCTCAGGGCACTGAACAGAAACATTCACATACATAGAAAAGCCGATTAGTAAAGTTCTCTATCTAAAGAAGCCAGCAGACAAGTTGAATGTTCACTTCATCGCAGTCTCCCATCCTGAGCAAGCACAAAGGCAACAGTGGAAAGGAAAAACTCCCTTTGAACAGGAAGAAACCTCCAGCAGAACCAGGCTCAGGACAAGCGGCCATCTGCTTTGACTGGCTGGTTTGAGAGAACAGGAAGGAGAAACAAACACAGAATGGAAGGTCCAGATGTTGGTGCTGGTGTACCTGAAAGACAAAAACACGCCAAGGATAGAAAAAATAATTACAAATACAAAACAGGTAGAGCAGAGTAAAGACAGTAGTACAGTATAGTGAAGAAATATGTTCAGTTTGTCCTCCAGCAGTCTAAGCCTAGCACTATAACTAAGGGATAGATCAGGAAACCCAAGCCGACCCTGACTATAGGATTTATCAAAAAGGAAAGTCTTAATCCCAGTCTTCAAACTGGACAATGTGTCGGCCTCAAGGACAGAAACTGGAAGTTGGTTCCCTGATGCATGCTCAATAAGTTGGTTCCACAAGAGAGGAGCCTGATAACTGAAAGCTCTGCCTCCCAATCTGTTTTTGGAAACTCTAGGAACCACAATAAACCTAAAGTAATTTTTTTTGTTTTCTTTCCCCCATTCATGTTATACCTATTGTTCACTAGCCTGGCCCTCGCCTTCCTGCACAGCTCCGCTCAATTCTCATTTCCCTTCACTGCACAGTCTGGGACTTTACCCGCCCACAAGGATTTGTCCAGTAGATTTTTGTTCGGACCAATCAGAGAACAGAAGGGGCGGAGTTTTGGACCCTAACCCACGCCCCCACCTGTCCCAGCGCGCAGAGCCCTATAAAAGGCTCTGCCAGCGCTCAGTCAGCGAGCAGCGGCATGTTCTCATTCAAAAGATGCAAAGCGATGCAGATATGTGACACAAATTTATTAATTTCCCCTTCTTAATCCCTTATCTGGAGTTTTCTTTTGGTTTTTTCCCCCAAAAGTTAAGTAATCGCTCCTTCTCCTCCACCCTCCTGCTGAGTAAAATGAGAGAGACAGCAGGCTCAATTCGTTGCTGTAAAATGAACACGGAAATGCCTCAGGTTGTCACGAGAAATAAACTCGGGTTTTAGTTGCTGAGCGAGTCCCATCAGATTTTCTGGTGTTTTGGTGAGCTGGACCAGCGATCCATGGTTTGATTTTATTGTATTAAAACGTTTTATAACATATGATATAAACACAGAATTTGCGCAGCAAGAGAAACGCTGCAGAGGGGGCGGAGCAGTTGTCAGTCAAGTTCAGCTGCTGAACTTCAGCAGAGGGGGGTGGCTGAGGGGAGGGAGCAGAATGGTTTCCCTGTTCAAATTATCCAATGGTTTTGTTCCTAATCAGAGGCCAACGCCTCCAGCAAGAAACGGTTTTCAATGGGAAAATTCCAGACCCTTGTGTGAAGCGAAGTGAAGCACAGGGTATGGTTTCAACCAGGCTAATTGTTCACCTGTTTCGAATGTTAATAGTCATTAAATGGACGTTATTAGTTGTTATCATCCCCATATGTAGCGTTCAAGCTGCCCCTCCTCTACCTCCTAGTGGGTTTGTTAGCAATGATAATAGGCTCTGAATACAGCTTCTCAGACTGAGGAAGTCTTTCGGACGAAAGGCGAAACTTTTCGACAGTTTTTTTGCTTTGTTTTGTTTTGTTTTTTGAATGTCCAGAGGACCAGACTTAGCTTTTTTGGATAATAGGCTCTGTTTTTTTTTAGGGTCCTGGTTAGGTTTAGGCACAAGGGTAAGGGGGTTAACGTCTTCTGGGTCAGGTGTAAGGTTAGGTTTAGGAAAAGGGTTACATAAGCTGAAAAAAAAAACTGTTTTACCCTCGTGCGATGCTGCCTATTATCAGCGATAATATACTTTTAAACCTACTAGGAAGCAGGCGGGACAGTCTCACTGCTACATATGGGGATGATAACAACTAATAACGGCAATTTAATGGGTGATAACATCCAAAGCCGCTCCACTATTGCACCGTTAGTGAGCATATAATCACTGTTGATTTGCAAAATAAAACACATTTATAATGCATTTAAATATTGTTAAGCTGTTCCATAGAATACAGTCGCATAACTTCAAAAAACTGGCATCAACTGATTTCAATTCCTCTGAACTCATTTGACTCTTTTCTGCTCAGGTTTTCTTCTCCAGAGGGGTGTGGTAGGGTGTTCTTACAGTAGAGTTTTAAAGTCGTGTGGGAGTCAGGGTGGCGCAGTGATCAGCGAGAGCTCCCTTCAATTGAAAAGCCCATCTGAGCACAGCTGGGCCTGTGATCACTGCTGTGAGGCAGACAAAGCTTTGACCTTCTACCAGAGGTGGAGGGTTGAAAGGAAGAAGTTCTCCTGCAGATCAGCGTCGCAGAAGGAGTGCCCATTATCAGCTGCTTGCCTGATTTCTTGAGAAGATTCCCAAAGGGCAAGAATTCACCGAGTAAAAAGCAAGTCGTTCTAAAATAAAAAGTCTGTGCTGTATTTTATAACTTGAAGTTACAGGATTTTTTTTTTAAATAAAATCTCCAAGAATTTATGAAAATGACAGATGCACAAGGATGACCGTTAATTGACATTTTTATCTACCACCAATTAGTAATAATATAAAAATGATTTTACAAACATTCTTTTAAATGTTTTTCATTCATAAATCCTAATGATGAATCAAAAAAATATTTAATTTTTTCCCAAAATTTGGCACATTCACTGACTTAGGTCCTTAAACAATCTGTTTACTTCTTTAAATAAGTGTGGGTTAGCTGAGTACTAAAAGTGAAGTAAATTTGATCTAGGGGAAACGTAGGTGACGTCATTGCAGATATATTTTTTTGGTGATTTTTACCAACTAATCAGTTCCTTGCTGAATTACCAGAGACCACTGAAAAGCTTCAAAACAGCAGGTTCAGATGTTGTCAGTCCATACAATGGGCGTTATTAGCTGTTATCATCCCAATACATGTATATATGTAGTGGCGAAACTGTCCAGTCTACCTCCTAGCATGTTTAAAAGAACGTTATCTGCGTTATAATCGCTGTGAGTAGGCAGCAAGTTTCCGTCAACCGTCAAGTGTTGTGTGTTTTTTTTTTAGCTTATGTAACCGTTTTCCTAAACCTAACCTTAAACCTGACCCAGAGGACCAACCCTAAACCTAAACCAAGACCCTTTACTCTAAACCTAACCACGTAGCTAAAGACAGACCCTGCTGTCATCGCTTGTAACGGTGACAACATACCTGTAAGCCTCCTAGGAGGTACAGGAGGGGCAATCTGACCGCTACTTATTGGGATGATAATAACTGATAAGGGCCATTTAATGGTTGATAGCATCCGAAGCGGGTGCTTCAAAACACAGAAAACAAGAACAGACATTAAGAAGAGCTGTTCAACCAACTGTACAAACATACATGTATTTCAAAAGGGAATTTTTTATTTATTTTTACAAATTAAAATCGCACAGAAGAAGCTAATCAACTTATGATAATGAAAACATTTTAAAGTCATTGTAATTTTACCACAAACGAGAAGTAATCTCTAGTTTTGCCTAAGTCTTACAGTGAATTCAAATTTGATTTTAATTATTTATTCATTTCAGCAAACTAACAGCAAAAAACTTTTGACTGCACATTGATTTATTTTGTCATTTCTTAATGATTTTCATATAGCCTGCACCGAGTTTGCATGCATAAGTCGACCATCTCTGCCGTCTCATACGGTGGTCTGTTTGATGTTTGTTCTTGTCTTTCACTCAGATTAGAAATTCGCTGAGGGAGTTCAGCCCCAGTAGAGAGCTGGATTAAAGTATCCTCCCTGCAGCTGCAGGATAACCAACATGCAGCTGTGACTGAATGATAGACGGCCTCAGTTGTGAGAATGAGGTGTTTTCAGAGGATCATCCATGTGGCGGGTTACGGACGGAAAAGGGATCGGCGAAAGTTACCGGAATGATCTGCACCCAGCTCCTACGTGTGCTGGCATGTGGTGATGAGTGCAAGTTCTTACAAATGAATGTCCCTTTGTTTGTGGAGGAGCTGTCAGCTGAGGCTTCCATCAGAGCAAACGGGGCATGGTCAAGAGGATTTAATTAACAAGCCACTCTCAATTATCGGCAAGAGTTTTATTCTATCTCGGGCAGCCAGTGTGGGATCCTCATCAATTATGAATCCACAATCACCTCCCAGAGGTTATGGCTTCTGTTTCTTCATATCCACACCGGCCCTTTATTGAATTACCATCGTGTATATAAGGTATAGTTTCTTGGGTTTACATCTGTGTGTGGATGATACTGAAAGTGCGTCCCAAGTGCAGGGAGTGCCCTTATTTCTTTGAGGGATGGGGAAAGGAATCAGCACAGAACTGGCCAGAGGCTGAAAAGCAATTGCAAAAGATTCAATTTGATTTGAGGTTAGTCTCTTTTTATGGATCCTGCCATATCCTGTCCCCACAGAGAGCTCAGTTTGATTCAGTGTTCAGCACTATGTAGGCTGAGGAGCCTGTGACTTGGACATGCCACGCTATGTCCTCCTTTCTCCGTGCCAATAAATCCTCCAAGCAAGTGAGTCATTCCCTTCTTGCTCTAATAGTGCCACATTTAGCATATTGAAACACCCACGTGTGACTGTCAAATTAATTGCAGCACCTCTGTAAAATCAGGCATAACAAATGAGAACATGCCTGAAAATAAATATATTTTTAACTGAAGGCTTTGTTTATATCCCCGTCTCTCTGATTTAAGGTGCTAAGAGCCGTGTTGTCTTGCTTCAGATTCATTCAACCTTTATTTCGTCAGGTTAATCGCATTGAGCCTCGAGGACTCGTTTACAAGAGCGACCTGCTACAAACTAAAGAATGACGACAACAATAACGGTAGAAGTTTCCTTCAACAATCAACAGTAGACAAACATAAGAGAGAAATACAGATTTTTTTAAACAAATTAAAGCAAAATATTAAAGTATCAAAACATTATAAGGTAGATGTAGAAAATCAGTAACAGGAACATGTCAGCATTAGTTTTTGCCAGGATTCCAATATTCTTAAAACCATTTAGAGAGGGCAAGGCTGAGAGCTTTAAGTCTTTTTGTAAGATATGCCAGGAAGCAGGAGCGGAGTAGGAGAAGGCCATTTTGCCAAGTTCAGACCTCACTGACGGAACACTGCAGCTAATCATGTCCTGAGATCGCATACTGTAGCTGCACTCACACAAAGACATGTAGGAGGATATGTATGAAGGCAGCAGACCAAGAAATGATTTAAAGATGAAAATGTACCAGTGGAAGAGTCTGCGTGAGGTTAATGATGTCCAGTTAACCAGTGAATACAGGGTGCAGTGGTGGGTACGATAATCACAGCCAGTTATGAATCTTAGTGCACCATGATAGACAACATCCAACATCTGCAGGGTGCTTGTAGGAGCATTCATGTAGAGAATGTCACCGTAATCAATGGAGGGAAGGAAAGTCACAGATACAAGGTGTTTCCTAGCATTCAAGGTTAGACAAGATCTGTTTCTGAAAAAGAAACCAAGTTTAACTTTCAATTTATTTACTAGGTTTTCCACGTGGAGTTTAAAAGAGAGATGCAAATCGACCAGGATACCCAAATATTTATAGGAATTAACAAACTCAATAGGGACACCATTTGAGGACAAAATCCGAGGAAGAACTGCTGGGACCGACTTCCTATTTGAAAAAAGCATCCCTTTGGTTTTATCAGCATTTAGGACAAGTTTGAGACGGAACAAATCTGACTGGATGATGTCAAAAGAGGATTGCAGAAACTGGAAAGCCTTAGCTACTGTTTTAGCTCGACAGTAAACAACTGTATCATCAGCATAGAAATGTAAGGATGCATCAGGGATGCTCTGACCTACATTAGCTATGTAGATTGTAAAGAGGGTTGGTCCTAAGACTGAGCCTTGTGGTACACCATTTTTAACTGTTAGATAACTGGAAGAAGTACTGTTATGTTGAACACATTGCCTCTGATCGGAAAGATAATTAGAAAACCAACCAATGGTGTGATCTGAGAAACCGATTTCTGAGAGCTTATGACACAATATGTTATGATCCACAGTGTCAAAAGTTTTAGACAGGTCTAAGAAAAGTGCAGCACAATAATCCTTAGCATCCAATGCTTCAACAACATCATTCAGAACCTTCAGAGAAGTTAATGATGTGTGTTTTCAGATAATGTGTTTTCAGATTCCTTTCAGAGTTTAAGAATAGGAAAATGAGAATCGTGAACTGTTTTCTGCAGGTTTCTTCATGGGTATGTGCTGTACAGCAAAGACACAGAGCAATACAAAGAATAAGTCAACAGACTAGTCATTAATAAGACACCCGGTGTGCGAAACTGAATTTGAAATTTGAATTGCACATATCATTTTATGTTAAACGTGCCTGGGTGACTTTGATCGTGTCTACAATTGCCTAAAACTGAGCTCCGATCTTTTCATTATCTGCTAACCTGTTGTGCAAACCCAAGTGTGAAATGAGAACAGTATTTTAGAAAACTAAATGGCTATCAAAAGTCAACCCTGGAGCCAGCGAGCTTTCCGGGTGCCTGGAAGGGAAGCGTCGGCTGACTCCATTTCTGCAAGTTGCTGTAAACCACTTGCTGTCAGGAATGCCTCTCGGATCATTTAGCCACTGTCAACAATTCAGATGAAGCTTCTGGCCCATGAAGGATAACAGAACGGCTGCTCCTGAAACATCCAGCATGCTGGGAGAGCTTTTACCCAAAAAGCTTTGGATAAACCATTATGGATAGCGTTTTTTAATAAATCTGTTTGGGATTCATTCGTTTAACTCTGATCCTGTGGAGGACATTGAGGTCATCATATACCATACTGACCTAACTTTTTTGTTTTAAGCAGCTGTTTAGCATCTTTAAACCTGTTTTTCTGGTGCCAGCCTATAAAATAGAAGGACTGCTGAAATGTAATTAAACTGCCAGGCTCGAATTCACCAATAAGGTTGCATGCTTTTTACATTTGCAGTTTCAGATTATGTATCATTGTTCCAATTTCCAAAACTCTCACAAAGTGATAATTATATCTAGAATTTACCTGTCAACCAATCTATCTTTACAGGTTCAGCCTGATCACATTTAAATGTTGCAATATCTCAGGAGTAGAAACAGAAGACGTTGAGCGATCTGCTGCCTCCTCAAAGAAGGGGAGGCACGACAGGAAACGCATAATTAAACCTCCGTTACAGTGATGAATGCCAGACTTAGTTTTTTTCTTTCTTCAAAGACATTGTCAGAATAGTGTGGAAATCCAGTTTTTGAATACTTCCATTCAGAAAACAAATGTTGTAATAACAGAACACTGCAGCAAGAAGCGCTTCACTTCCAGAGGTTAGCAGACAGAACCAGAAAGAATACTTCTCGTGGATCATTTTTTGAGAGAAATTCACAGTTTATCTGTCACATGTTCTTCTTTTATTTTAAAGGATAAGGCACCTTTGACCAAAGATTAAGAACTTCAGACTGAAGTACATCTAATCCACATAGAGTTATGTCTTGGTCACAGACATCAAATGTGTTTCACAAATCATCCATCATCCATGTTAATGCCACAACAAAATAATTGTTGTGGTTAGATCAGTCATCCCTCAATGAGAGAGTTGGAGGTTTGATTCTACCAGTAATGCAGTCACGTGTCCCTTGGCAAGACATTGAACTCCTCATTGCATCCGATGTGCTCCATCAGTGTATGAATGTGATCTAAAGCACCGATTAGACTTTACGGAATGATTTATTCTGATGAGATTTGTAGATGTAGGATGACTGTGTGTAGGTTGGTAAATTAGGGTACATGTTGTATTGTGAAGCATATCAAGTAGGCTGGTTGGCTGGAAAGGCGCTATAGAAGTAGTCAATTCAATATTCACCATCAAACTTTGTGTCTAACTTGATTACTAATGATTAGATAATTATGTGAGCTATAATATTGCTGCAAGTATTGTAGTTCTTATCTTAGACAAATAAATATATTTTGCACTGAATCCCAATCTTGGATTCGGCAGAAGTATTTTTCTGTTTATTTGTTAAACATAAACATATGAACTTTTCTTTCATTTGCTCAACATACTCACTTTGTTTGCTCTTGACTCTGATGAAAATTTAGAAATGTCGTTATCAAAGACTTGTGGCGTAGACTCTATAAAGGTGACTAGTTCTGTACTTGTAATATTGGTTCCTTTGCCATTAGCATGCCAGAGAGTCCCCTGATGCTCTGCAGTGATTATCTGCTTGGTGAGATTCAGGGCCACCTTGGGGGTCAAACTATGAATGAGGATAAGGGGCCTCAGATCAGCCCTAATGGCCTCATCAGTTAATTAGAGTGCAGACTGCTAATTTCAGTCAAACTGGCATTCGATCCATCAGAAAACAGACATACAAGAAGATTAAATACAAAAAAATCAAACGCGGATGGTAAATACTGTCAATATAGTAAGCGTAGACATTGGGACACTCATCCCAATTGAAAGTATTTATGTTGGAAAAACGTTGCCATGTACCCCTTAGCTGAACATTCGATTTAAACTTTACCATAGAGTCAAAACTTTATCACTCAAAACAACATTTTGGATTATTCCCTCTAAAAAAAACTGAAAATCTCCTCTATCTAAATCTGCTTTATGGTGAACTCATTTAATTTGTTTATTCACCCGTTCTTGTTCTCGTTGTTTTTCTTCTTGTTCTTGTCTTCTTCATCTTCTTCTTGTTGTTGTTGTTCTTTTTCTTTTTATTGTTCTTATTGTTCTTGCGCTTATTACTGTATTATTATTATTTTGCTTCTTCTTCTTCTTCTTGTTCTTTTTCTTTCGTTTGCTCCCTTCCTCAGTGGTCGCCACATCAAACTAACTCACACAAAGACTTAGCCATTGCCCTTCCTGACACAACCACAGACCACTGAGCTACCACAGCCCTCTGTGTGGAGCAGAGAGCTGCTATCTAGGGTGCCCGGGGGAGCAGATGGTGGGGGTTAAGGGCCTTGCTCAAAGGTTCAGAGTGGGGCAAATGAGGGTGTGTCACCTTTCCCACCCCGACCCTGACATTTATTCACAATTTATTAAAATCTGTTCTATAGCATCGAATGGAAAATTACCCCTCCCCGTCCTCCACCTAACACATTTCACATCGTCTTTATCTGGATTGTTGTTTGGCTTCAGTTGACTTGCTCCTAATTACAATTCACCCGAGGATTTGACCTTGTGACAGAAAGACCTCTCAGGAAGTTAATTGATTGGAGCTGAAGCATTTTCAGGCCAGTCCTGGTTCAGATAGGTTGGAAATAGTTTGCGTGATTTTTTTTAGCACAGCTGTCCTATAGGAAGGAAGTGTGTGTGAATTAGAAAACAACTGTTTTTCATGTGGGTGAATCTAAACTGTTACGTCTGACAGTTTCTGATGGGGTGAGAAAACTATTTTTATATCAAACAGTTTTCAATTAATAAGTAATGGCACAGAAATGTTTTAAACACGGGGTAAGTGTTGGTATAAACTCCCCGATTTACGAGCGAGATCCGTTACAACGAGGCGCTCGTAAACCGGAAATCTCGTAATTTGGAACGGCCGCCATTTCTCTCGTAAACCCGGAAATCCGCTCGTAAATTGGAACGGTTTTCGCTAGCGCACCTAAAAACACTCTATTTTCATCTAAAAACTACTTTTGAGTGCATAAAAATGATCGGAAACGTGTGTTTATATGCTTAACTAACTAACTGTAGTGAAAAAACACATGAAAACTCAGTATTTTTTTCGTTTTTTCCAAAAATTCGCAGCTCGTAAGTCTGGGACCTCGCAGATCAGAGCGCTCGTAATTCGGGGACTACCTGTATATGTAATTTTGTGTGCTGCAATTTGTTATAGAGAACATGATGGAAAAAGTTCAAAATACCCTGATGCATGCTCAATAATCCAGGTAGAAAAATCTAAAAAAGCTAAGTCTGGTTGTCTGAACTTTTTTTTTTAAATTCATTTTACATCAATATAAAATAAATAAATAAAAACAACGTTTAAACATACAGTGTAGAATGTAAAAGACATAAAATGAAAGGTAGCAGAGAGAAGAAATAATCTTATATTATCTGCCCCTTTTTTCAAAAAACAAAAAAACAAAGCAAACTCAATCCAATCAACTCAAGCAATGTTTTTCAAGTAATTTAATAAAAAACTACTTCATTAGTTAACTAGAAAATTACTAATACAATGGATTTAACTAAAGATCTTCGTATTTTGTTAACAACTTAGATTTGATCTTTTTTTTTACACGAGCATAGATTTTGCATATTTAACATCGTTATCCAAATTGTTCCATAAGTCAATTCCCTGTATCGAAACAGTCCGACTCTTTGAACTGGTCCTATACTGAGGTTTTTCAAAAATCTCAGTTCCCTTAAAACTATGGTGATCACACCATCGGTTGGTTTTCTAACTATCTTTCCAATCGGAGGCAATGTGTTTAACATAACGGTACTTCTTCCAGTATTTAACAGTTAAAAATGGTGTACCACAAGGCTCAGTTTTAGGACCCACTCTCTTTACAATCTACATAGCTAATGTAGGTCACTGCATCCCTGATGCATCCTTACATTTCTATGCTGATGATACAGTTGTTTACTGCCGAGCTAAAACAGTTGCTAAGGCTTTCCAGTTACTGCAATCCGCTTTTGACATCATCCAGTCAGATTTGTTCCGTCTCAAACTTGTCCTAAATGCTGATAAAACAAAAGGGATGTTTTTTTCAAATAGGAAGGCGGTTCCAGCAGATCCTCCTCTGATTTTATCTTCAAATGGTGTCCCTATTGAGTTTGTTGATTCCTATAAATATCTGGGTATACTGGTCGATTCACATCTCTCTTTTAAACTCCACGTGGAAAACCTAGTGAAGAAACTGAAAGTTAAACTGGGTTTCTTTTTCAGAAACAGATCATGTCTAACACTGAATGTTAGGAAACGCCTTGTATCTGTGACTTTCCTTCCCTCCATTGATTACGGTGACATTCTCTACATGAATGCTCCTACAAGCACCCTGCGGATG
Source organism: Garcialebias charrua (assembly GCA_038048925.1). Classification (NCBI taxonomy): domain Eukaryota; kingdom Metazoa; phylum Chordata; class Actinopteri; order Cyprinodontiformes; family Rivulidae; genus Garcialebias; species Garcialebias charrua. The sequence continues at coordinate 30,034 of JBBPBX010016837.1, read as the reverse complement.
TTGGATGTTGTCTATCATGGTGCACTAAGATTCATAACTGGCTGTGATTATCGTACCCACCACTGCACCCTGTATTCACTGGTTAACTGGACATCATTAACCTCACGCAGACTCTTCCACTGGTACATTTTCATCTTTAACACTAGAAGTCCCAGGATTTTCGACCTCCCCCCAGAAGTCCTGAAAGAGGGTCAAAAGACCCTTAGTCCAAACCAACCATTAGTGGGTCCACATTAGTGGGCCATTAACTGCCTTTTGTTATAAATATGCGTGCACACAACTCAGACACCCCCACCACACCAGACTGCACAAACTGCATTCCAATGTTTCCACCAGGTAAGTAAGACTCTGCTTGCACTTCCCCCCTTAGTCAGAAGAGAGGCCCTGACCTGAATTCACACATAACAGACCCTGAAGTTATCTCACAGTTGAACATTTTGGGACATCCACTGAACGGAAAGCTTTGTCTGCTCCAGAACAGTTTTATGCATAAAATTGTCTCATTCTGCTGTGCTGACTATCCTGTAACTTTGATGTTCTGTCAAATAAATTATTTTGCTTACAAGTACTGTCTCTCTCCTTGTCCTTGGCGCATGTATATACGGTGCGTGCCGGCACATGCAGGTGGCCCATTGCTGTGTTCTAAAACATGCTTGACCTATTGTTGTCTGTCACCTGACGGACAGACACAGGTCACATGACATGAAGTCAACTGACGGACCGACATAGGTCACACGACATGAGGTCAACTGACGGACCGACACAGGTCACATGACATGAGGTCAACTGACGGACCGACAAAGGTCACATGACCTGAGGTCAAGTGACGGACCAACACAGGTCACATGACCTGAGGTCAAGTGACAGACCAACACAGGTCACACGTAGTGCATTAACAGAATAACCGAGTTTTCGACAGCTCGAGTGCTTTGACTTCTTTCGAGGCTTTTTTGTCCACCTCGACTACCCGTAGTGACGTCATCACGTGACAAAAACAGAGCGTGCGGTAGCTTTTAGCTTTTAGTAGACGCTACAAAATGGATTCCTTTGTGCGCACGGATCTATGAAGCTGGTCCAGTCTTGTCAAAAAGGTAAAACAGTTTATAATTTTATAAATTGCGCCACTCATTGAAACATCCTGTTGACGTTCTTTTTCTATGAACACCGTAGTAGATTGTTGTGACAGCAGAGGGCAGTGTTGCAATGCAGGTCCCATATATAACACGGTCAAAACGGCTTCATCTCGTTTCACAAAGAAAAAGAAACAAATATTCATCTCTCTAGAGCTATTAAAAATCTATAAACACAATCTCTAAAAGTAAACCTAAATTGCACAGCTGCAGGCGGTGGTACGGTGTGGCTGTGGCCCCATTTGTTTTTTAAGTTTCGGTTTTCATCGCCTTATACTTTCACTTTTAATATTATTAATATAACTAATAGTTTTGTTTTTCCTGTGACTTATGTGCAGTATGATAAATGATAGGAGCATAATAAATGCTCCCAATGCTTTGTTGGTCTTTTTTTTCTTTTTGTAAAGACGTTTTTAGGCATTTATATTTATTTATTTATTTTGCATCGTAAGACACTGTGACGTCATCGGCTACTCGAGCGTCGTTCGAGTTTTTTTATGTTAATGTCGAGGTTAAAAATGATGTACTCGTTCAACCCCTAGTCACACGACATGAAGTCAACTGACAGATCGACACAGCTCACATGACATGAGATCAAGTGACGGACTGACACAGGTCACATGACCTGAGGTCAAGTGACGGACCAACACAGGTCACATGACCTGAGGTCAAGTGACGGACTGACACAGGTCACATGACCTGAGGTGAACTGATGGACCAACACAGGTCACATGACCTGAGGTCAAGTGATGGACCAACACAGGTCACATGACCTGAGGTCAAGTGACGGACCAGCACAGGTCACACAACATGAAGTCAAGTGACGGACCAACACAGGTCACATGACCTGAGGTCAACTGACAAAATGACACAGGTCACACGACATGAAGTCAACTGACGGACCGACACAGGTCACATGACCTGAGGTCAACTGACACAACGTCACAGGTCACATGACATGAATTCAACTGACGGACCGACACAGGTCACATGACCTGAGGTCAACTGACGGACCGACACAGGTCACACGACATGAGGTCAACTGACGGACCGACATAGGTCACATGACCTGAGGTCAACTGACTGACCGACACAGGTCACATGACCTGAGGTCAACTGACGGACCGACATAGGTCACACGACATGAAGTCAACTGATGGACCGACACTGGTCACTCGACATGAGGTCAACTGACGTACCAACACAGGTCACATGACCTGAGGTCAACTGACACAACGACACAGGTCACATGACATGAAGTCAACTGACGGACCGACACAGGTCACATGACCTGAGGTCAACTGACGGACCGACACAGGTCACACGACATGAGGTCAACTGACGGACCGACACAGGTCACATGACCTGAGGTCAACTGACGGACCGACACAGGTCACATGACCTGAGGTCAACTGACTGACCGACACAGGTCACATGACCTGAGGTCAACTGACGGACCGACATAGGTCACACGACATGAAGTCAACTGATGGACCGACACTGGTCACTCGACATGAGGTCAACTGACGGACCGACACAGGTCACACGGCATGAGGTCAACTGACGTACCGACACAGGTCACATGACCTGAGGTCAACTGACGGACCGACACAGGTCACATGACCTGAGGTCAACTGACTGACCGACACAGGTCACATGACCTGAGGTCAAGTGACGGACTGACACAGGTCACATGACCTGAGGTGAACTGACGGACCAACACAGGTCACATGACCTGAGGTCAAGTGACGGACCAACACAGGTCACATGACCTAAGGTCAAGTGACGGACCAGCACAGGTCACACAACATGAAGTCAACTGACGGACCAACATAGGTCACATGACCTGAGGTCAAGTGACGGACCAACATATGTAGCCCACTGAAAGGGACCGGGGGATTTAGAAGCCAAGTTCACTTGCGCAAAAAAGCGCAGCCTTAGTCAAATTAGTGTGCCCCCTCCTGTGGTGCGCCAGTAATGGCCTTATTTACAAAACAAAAGCGCCTGTTAACAGCTCATTATAGGATGTTAGCTAAAATCCTTCGGGTCACTCGACCCGTCTCTGGGTTCCAAAGGTAGAAATGTTGAATGACCCTTCTCTGGGACTTCTAGTGTTAAATCACTTCTTGGTCTGCTGCCCTCATACATCTCCTCCTACTTGTCTTTACGTGAGTGCAGCTACAGTGTGCGCTCTCAGGACATGATTACCTGCAGTGTTCCGTCAGTGAGGACTGAACTTGGAAAAAGGGCCTTCTCCTACTCCGCTCCTGCTTCATGGAATATCTTACAAAAAGATCTGAAGCTCTCGACCTTGACTTCTCTAAATGGTTTTCAGAATCTGTTGGAATCCTGGCAAAAACCAATGCAGATTTGTTCCTGTCTTTGATTTTATACGTCTACCTTATAATGTTTTGCTAGTTTTTTGATACTTTGTTAAAAAAAAAAAAAAAAACTTTCTTTTGTTTTTTTCTCTCTTTTGTTTTCTATTGTTTATTGTTTGTTTGTTTATTGTTTAAGGAAATTCTACCACTGCTGTTCATTGTTCTTTAGTTTTAGCAGGTCGCTTTCGTAAATGAGCCCATGAGGTTCAAAAGATTTACCTGACTAAATAAAGGTTGAATGAAAAAAAAAAACCTATAACAAGACCTTCTCTTAACAAAAAACATTTGAACGTTTGGATGCAGTAAGTTGTTTTGAGCTCTGTACATGATTAATGAAATATTATAATCCACCAAATCATAAAACTTCAAAAAACATTCAAAAAACAAAAGAAAACAAAGCTTTGTTTTGTTTTGTTTTTTGAAGTTCCAGAGGACCAGACTAAGCTTTTTTAGATAATGGAAAAAGGGTCAAATGGTTCAATGAGTCTGGATTTATTCTGTTGCAGAAAAAAAGAAGCAAATCTTTGTGGCAGTGTTATTATTCAGGGTTATGTCCAAACAACAACACAAAAAAATTATTGACAACCTAAATAAACTAAATAACCACCTACAGTTTTTGATTTTGTTCTACAAACGGCACAGTGATTTTTCAAGACAATAATTCTTAGGTTTACTCGTGTCAGATTTTAAGAGAGGCGTTCAAAAAGCCAGGGGCATCACTTTCACACATGAATAACGCCACTGCTGGGGTTAGACCTCAAAATAAATGATTTGGATCTACTATAAAAACAAACACACTATATCTTAAATATTCAATTATTAAGAAAATATCTCTTCAAAAACATGGCGAACTTTGAGATGAACTAAATGTTGAGGCATAAGATGAATCTAACATGTTAATTTCTACAGTTGCTGTGGTTACTAGTGTTTCTCTACACAACAGAATTATCTGCAGAGAAAAGTGATGGAGGCAGAGCTGACCCACCACAGGGTGACAGAACTACAAGTGTTCACTCAACTGTGAAAAATCAAGTCCACATTCTTTCAAAAGATTTCTTTCAGAAAAAAAATAATGTAGTCACAGAAAAAAAAAGTTTTAAACAGATTAAATCAGCATAGGTTTGGTTTATTTGTTTTATTTTAATGACAGAGAAAACGAAAGCAGTGGTGGCCATTTTGAATAGGGCTGATGTAGATGAAGCTATCACTTCCTGAATGTTATGGAAAAATCCATTCCCTGTTTCATGAGATATTTTGCTAACAATAAAGATTCAAGATGACACAAAGACAAGGGCAAAAACATCATTGCCTTCTTTTTAGACAGCAGGCATTAAGTTATTATTTCTCTAGTCTTATTTAAATAATACCATACTTGCCACCGTACACGTTGCACCGCCGTACAAGTTGCATCAGTTCACATATGTCTAATAAAGTGGGAAAAAACATAAATAAGTCACTTTGTCGCATAAGTTGCATCTGTTATGTGTCATCGCTGACCACGCAGAAACGTGGGCCGATGTTGTGCCAAAAATTTATTGGCTGCCATTTGTGTCACAGGAGCGTGCACAGGAGGACTTTAACAAGAATTTAACAAGATTAACACTTAAAAACAATAATTTGTTTGCTCGAAGTTATAGAAAAAGTATGTCTATCTCAGTTGAACTTTTCCTTAATAAATGCACTTCAATGGTCAAATCAGCTGCATTTCAAAAATCAATTTGCGGCTGCTGGAGCGCACAGATGGAGGACTCGCTGTGCATTTCTTCAAAATTTAACAAGATAACCACCTAAAAACAATTTTTTTTTGCTCGACGTTATAGTAAAGGTGTGTCTCAGTTGAACTTTTACTTAATAAATGCACTTGTCAAATCAGCTGCATTTTGCCGCGCCGCCCAAGCGAAATGCAACTGATTTGACGTTTACTCCAGGAGTTCCGAAGCGAGATGAAGGTAGCTTTGTATGGCAAGCCAAGTGTCTCATTAATAGCCACTTTTACCTATTAATGAGGCACTTGGCTTGCCATATTAGATGAGTGCCCTCTGGCAGCTGAAAATGGTAGTGTTCAATATTTTCCATGTCAAAATGAATGAAATCATCAGATGTCAGCCAAAAATTGTGTTATAAATATGGGGGGAAAAAAACGTATATTAGTCGCTTCGGTGTACAAGTCACAGGACCTGCAAACTTACACAAAACGGTGCAACTTATACAGCGACAAGTACGGTACTTTGAAATTAACAGTGAATGCAAAAGCCTATCACAAAATTATCCAAGTATAGTGTTCATCTTGCACTAGTAGCCTTTAAACTTTGTACTTTTCAGGCTCCATTGTTTTTACTTGCATTTGAGAAGATAATATAAGTCTTCGTAAGATTTAAATTTTACATCAGCTGAAGGACTGGACCAAAAGAAATTCGAGACAAGATTATAATTTCGCAGCTACACAAACAAACTGATGAGGGCCGCAATTTTGTTCTTCAATGAATGAAACATAATTTACTTTGAATGATTCCATCTCATCATCTTCGGACTCAGCCCTTGGACGAACCTTTCATATTTCCACTGCGTGCAAGGCTATCCACCGTGAAGTGCTCTTAATACTGCTGCTCATGTAACTGAAAAAAGAACTGTAGACCTTTACCGTATTTTATCATTTCCAAACATTTTGTCCTTTACCCTGCGTGGCTTTCTATGCATTCTTTTCACACAAAGTTTCCATGCTGTACTATTCCATTATGTTGTTCTTTTCATCATTTCAGTCTTTTATGCAGCGTTCTGCCCCAGCTAAGTAATTAGCTGCTGGTATAACAGGAATTCAATCAAAGAGAAAAGAAGCATAATTTAATGAAGGACAACTTTTTCCAGTCCAAATATTTAAAATGTCTTTAAAAAAAGAGCTGTTTGAGGGCAAACATCTAACACTATAAGAACCAGATGAGTCTAGTTAGATGTGAATTTGCATTAAGTAACTTTTTCTCACACCAAAACAGAGTAAGGAGCGTTTAAAACAATGCATTCCTGTGGGGCAGGTTTGAACTCATTTAGATTTTCTACGTACAAAATAAATAGTCTGGATGCCAGCTGAAGTTGTCACAGGTTAGGGGAATGATGGGAGCAACTGTAATCCAGACAAAGCGTTGGTGGCAAAGCTTTGACTGAAAGATGTGAGGAGAAGGAGCTTAGCAGCCAAGATGTCTGTGTCGGGTTTTATAAAGACGCCCACATGGAGCAGAGAAACAGCTGCTTATTGTATGGCTTTGACCTCAAAGAGCAGCATGTTAATAAGTGGTTGAGGCAATTTGGAATGNACCCCCTGATGGCAGTATAAGACTGTTTCAACCGAAGGATGGATAGTGAGGGAACGAACAGCGTGTCTCTTTAAGAAAAATGGGAGGGAGGCCCCTTGACGTGAGATGGGCTGTCTCTCTTCAGTTCTCAAAATGGCATATGCTAGATATGTTTTGAGCTATTAGCATAGCATTTTTCACACAAAGCTTTTAATTTAAAAAAAAAATCAGTAAACAAGTTCTCAGTTTCTTTTTGCAGAAAAAAACAACTTTTAGACAAAGGCATGGGTTTCAAACCGTGAATTTTGGAGCTGGACAAGACAGAGTTTTTTTCCTGAGGTCAACCTGTTAGCTTAGCTTCTCAGCTTAGCTGCTTTCAAAGTTCCAAAAAACACGATTTTGGACGGTTAAAATTGATTTTAAAGAGAAAGGGAGGGGTCAGGGAAGAGCACTGGAGTTGAGCCGTGTCTTCAATAGAAAGAGAGAGACACAAACAAACACTAAAGACGGTAAATGAAAATGAGGTCGATAATTTTCATTCATCATGCCATTGATTTATTGCTTATCGCGACAGGCCTAGATTAAAGTATCTAAAATTAAAGTCCAACGCTGCAAGAAATTAAAGTATAAATAGAATATTTGTTTATATTTAAATTCTGTATTTTGCTAACAGCCACACAGACTAGTCAGTGGTGATGTTTTAAAAACAGAGATGTCAGGGTCTGAATTTTTTTTGGGGTTATCTTGTAGTCTTTTGTGTTCATTGCTATTTTTCATTGCTTGTAGGTTTAGATTTATTTTAGTGTTTTGTTCTTTATGTGTCTAGAGCAGTTTACTCCATTTCCCACTGGACCACCAGCTCATTTTCTTAGTACTTTTTCTCACCATAGCTTCTGCTCCTCTGTTCTGCCACGCCCACCTTCACCTGTTCCCATCACTTGTGTCCCCCTCGCCTGTTGCCTGTTACTATCTAAAGTTCATGCTTAGTTCATCTTCAGTCTGCCATCGTGTTTCATGCCGTGTCTGGTTCTGCACCGTTTTTCCTTGAGTTTTTGTTAATTAGTAGTCTTTGCTGCCATGTAAGCCTTTTGTTTTTAGTTACCGTATTTTCCAGTGATAGGTCGCACCTTTTTATGGTTTTTTCAAGGCCTGCGACCTATACTCAGGTGCGACCTATATATGGCTTGTTATCACTTTCGGTGAAACAAATTTTTAAATCCAGCTCATTTCACAATTACGTTCATTTATTAAGGAAAAGTTCAGCTCAGACATATATTTGCTATAATTTTTATCAAACAAATAATTGTTTTTAAGTGTTAATCTTCTTAAAAGCCTTGCTGTGCGCTCCTGTGGCAGACATTTGCAGCAGAGCTAAACGTAGGTGCGACCTATACACCAGTGCGACCTATCTAGGGATTTTTCCAATCTATTGGTGATAATTGGACAATGCGACCTATACACCGGTGCGACCTATACACCAGAAAATACGGTAATAATTCTCAAATTTAAGGTTTTCTTTGAGCTGCTTGTGTTTATCTGCATTCCATTGTCCAATCTTCACAAACCATGACAATCATGTGATCAGTTAGCTCTTGAAGTACAAATGTAGGATGACACCCAGCTACAACCCAGGGGCGTCGTATGGGGGGTAAAAGTTGGTACAATTCCAAGGGCCCTTGACTGACAGGGGCCCCAGATTGGCCTTTTGTTTTTATTTATTTTTTCATGGTGTGGTGGGACCCTGATGATAATACATTAAAGCTACAACATTAAATTAAAGGTGGGGTCTGCGATATTTGAACACTCTGGGACACTCTGGGACTTAGAAATATTTTCAGCGCAGAAAAGCATTCTGCTCCCTCCCCTCAGAGCCATATATGGCACAGTCCGTGCTTCTGGTGAACTTGGGATCTGCTCCGCCCCCTGCTTCTGTCTGCTCAGAGCCGCTGCGATATTCTGTGTTTATGGTAATAAAACCTTCTAATAAAATAAAATAAAACCATGGAGCGCTAGTCCTACAACACAAAATCCAGCAGAAATCATCAGAGGTTCACGAAGCAACGTTTGGACATGATTTAATTCGCTCGTGACTTCCTCATGTCGCTGCGCTGGTCTGGAATGTCTGGAATGCTCCACCTCCTCCTGTCTCTGCGCTCCGAAGTTCTGTGTTTATATGATAATATAACTGTTTATAAAACCACGAATCACTCATCCAACAACAGAAAATCCAGCAGAAAACAACAGAGGTTCACGAAGCAACGTTTGGACATGATTAATTCGCTCGTGACTTCCTCTTTCTGTCAGCGCTGGTCTGGAATGTCTGGAATGGAATGCTCCGCCTCCTCTACATGTCCGCTCGGAGCGCTGCAAAGTTCTGTGATTATATGATAATAAAACCTTTTAATAATATTATAAAACCATGGAGCAGTTGTACAACAACAGAAAATCCAGCAGAAATCAGCAGAGGTTCACGAAGCAACGTTTGGACATGATTAATTCGCTCGTGACTCATGTCATGTCATGTCCGTCAGCGTTTCTCATTCCTGTCAGTGAAGGATGAAGCGATCACTTGACTTTTGCAAAAAAACAAAATAAAAGTCCAGCTCTGTGATGAAGAAGGGATATTTAATAAATTTGTGTCACATACAAAACAGTCCTGCATCGCTTTGCAATCCTTTGAATGAGAACGAGCTGCGGCTGGGACAGGTGGGGGCGTGGGTTGGGGCGTGACAAACAACTCTGTTTTTATTGGCTGTCAGTGTCCTGGTCACTCTGTGTTTTCAGTGTTTTTATAAATGCTGATAGAGAAGCAAGGGGACTATAGTTTTTTTCAGAGATTACTTTGTCTAACATCAGTTTGTCAGTAGATAGTGACTGAGTGAAGAAATATGTTAAAAATATATTGTTTGAAAAGTTACAGACTACATTACAATCTTACACACCCCAGCTTTAAGCTAAATATTTGTTAAAATGGCTTAACAATGATTATAAACATACCAGTATGGAAATTTGATTGGTTCCATTTTAAATTTTATATCTACATGTTTTATTTGTTTGTTTATTTTTCTCATTAGGTGAGGAGCGCTATACAGTACATGTTAGCCATGTATAATTTAAGAACAATTAGAAAGGAGGAAAAAAGGTTTCAGTTCATTAAGACACACCATCATTAAACCACAAATGTTAAATTAATGAGAATAAAAAAGTATCACATTGGAATTTAGTTAACGATCTTAGTTTTATGATGACTTCAATAACTAATACTGTAGTCCTCATAGACCAATTAAAGCTTTTCAGATGGGCAGTTGGAACTGCATTCACCGTTTACTTTTACATTTTTCAATCATCAAATAATTGTAAAAAAATAAAATAAAATCTAAAACATCTAAAACTCTATAAAAAAGGTATTAAAAATTGCATTATTACCTCTTGCATAGTGTCCGGGGAAAACTAACAATAAACTTGTCAGACTAATTTAGTCAGAACTTTTTGTTCAAATGTGCTTCTAGTTGAAACGCTGTGAGAGGATGAGTGGCATGTTCTTGGATGTGGCTCAAGCTTTTGGTCCAAATGTTCAGACACGTACAAAGAAAAACGAACCTCTGAATCCAAATAGAAACATCTTTATTTGACAGTGTTGTGCAGTCACAGACATGTACTTTTCAAATATGTGCCATATGCATCGGGTAAAAGACATACAGTGCACGTTCTGCCCTTGCATAGTGTGTGCTTGCTTTGACATGACTTGCATGTTAAGCACCACCAGCTGACTCTTGTAGCCTCCTTGCAGTGGAGCCAGCACCAGTGGCTGCCAGGCTCCAGTTCTGCATTCAAGACAGAAGAGTCGCTGTCTCAAACGTCAGGCTTTCTCAAAAGAACTCAACCCTTCTTGTCTGTTGTCTTACTGTCTTTGTCTTCCTTGTCCAAACTTGCTTAACCTACTGCAAAATAATAAATAAGACCAAGAGGGCTGTCTAAATATTTTAGTGGTTACATAATTTGGAGATAAAGAACTGTGAGGTTTGGTTGTTTAACGCCTGCAGAAGCCAGCTACAAAAGCTCTTAATCCTCACAGTAGAGAAAGGCCACTGCTCACATCCTCACACAGAAGTTTAGGTCATCGTTGTGTAAACCTCACAGGTACTTGCCTCAGTGTGGCACATTAGCATATCGATGCTGAAATCGACGTTGTCCGTGAGGTGTAAATGAACAACGTTTCAAAAAACATAATTACATTTGAGAAAACACAACAACCAAACCAAAAACATAACATTTGAAGAAGAAAAAAAAAGGATTATATTTGGAAAAATAATTACATTTTAAAAAAGAGGGAGGAACATAGAGTGACCTATAAGAGTGGAGGAAGGAGTACACAGGTCGACTACATTCTGTGTAGAAGAGGAAACCTGAGGGAGATTGGAGACTGTAAGGTTGTGGCAGGGGAGAGCGTGGCCAGACAGCATCGGATGGTTGTGTGTAGAATGACTGTTGTTGCGAAGAAGAGAAAAAGAGTAAAATCAGAGAAGAAGACCAAATGGTGGAAGCTAAAGAAGGAAGAATGTTGTGAGAAATTCAGAGACGAGCTGTTAAAGGCTCTGGGTGGTAAGAAAGAGCTTCCAAGTGACTGGGCTACTACAGCAACAGTAATTAGAGAGACAGGTAGGAAGGTACTTGGTGTGTCATCTGGACAGAGAATGGAAGATAAGGAAACCTGGTGGTGGAATAGTGAAGTGCAGGACGCCATTCAAAGAAAGAGATTAGCCAAAGAAGAAATATGACAGTAGCCGTGTTTCCATCAAGGTTTCTAGCTGCGCAATTTGAAATAGCGCAGCAGAAAAGCTTAATGGAAACGGCAAATTGCGAGGTTACTTCCTGAATTACGCTAAAAAGTTTATACGCTCGCTTGAGGTGGTTTTTGGGATCTGCGAAAATGAGCAGCTGCGCAAAATGACAGATGGAAACACATTTGCCGACTCGTGCTGCCGTAGCGAAAATTCACGTCACGTGACTGATCAGCTGTTTCCGCTCCGGACAACATGTAACATCGCTAAAACTAGTTGGCATGACAGAATAAATACAACTCGCCCGATAGCAACACGTACCTGAAATATTCTCTCCATTTTGATGAGATGTGTGGCCGGGTTCTGTTTTCAACTGCTACTTCCTGTTTACTGTAGACATGCGCAGTGCTGACGTCTGACGTAATGACGCTGACGTCTGACGTAATGACGCTGACGTCTGACGTAATGACGCTGTGTGCGGCTTGGAAGAAGCGCTTCAAGCCAGCAGATGGAAACACTTCTGATCTGCATTAATTTGTATTTACATATTTGCGAGGTAGCTCAAATTTCGCAATTAAAATGGATGGAAACACGGTTAGTGAGAGGACTGAAGAGAGGAGACAGGAATATAAGGAGATGGTACATAGAATACAGTGGAGGCTTACTTAGAGAAAACTACAAAATGGTGTCGCCTGTTCAAAGTATTTTATTTTTTCCTTAACTTTTTACTTTACGGTACTGTATCCAGTACTGTCCCAATCACGTGAATAAAATTAAAGTTGACAATCGTGTCCCGTACAATTTTGTTTTTGTACAATGTTATAGACTTTATGCCCACAAACTGTGATAAAGCGAGTCCGCTAAAGTTGAGCCGCGAAGTAGCGAGGGACTTCTGTACTGTACAGCCATTTTGCTCAAACCTTGCAATTAAGCTTGTGTATTATTTTCTTCATAAACATAGTTATACATATGCAGCAACATCTGTAGACTAAATGTGTGGTATTATTATATTTTTAAAGTGCCAAGTGCCCCTGCCATGGCTCAGGCGGTTTGCTTCATTCTAAATAATACACCGTCTCTCCAACTAGAGTCCCCCAAATTGCCATTTTATTAAACCTTGGAGCCTATTTAAGACAAACAGTTGTCTTTTGATGTCTGTGGCTCAACACACTCAACCCAGTGGTGTTTGATGTGGACAGCAATGCCTCAAGCCTAATTTTCACCTTCTGTAGCTTTGACAAGCAGCGGTCCACTTAGGCTGCTGATAAACACTCCAACCTATTTCTAGGTCATTTGTGATTTTCTGTGTTGGTTTCCTAACTCAAAATGTTGCTTTGAATAGACAAGAAATTTAAAAGTTTTGCTTTGGCTTTCAAGATGGCTATACTGCGCACCGGAGAGCGAGAGAATAAAGCAGCCAACATGCTAACAAGGTTATTATTTGCTTGGTGGTGTTTACTCTCCAACAAGTTCATTTCTTTCGATGTGACAATTTAAAGCTCACACAGCTGATGTTGAATTAGGTGGACTTCTGAACAAGAAAAAAGCACAATGTTTGTGGGGTGAACTAAAGTGTTTCACACAACGAATTCTGCAACAGGAAGGTCAAAGCACCTTTTCTAGCCATGCAATAAATTCTCTATATGCATAAAAGGCAGTAAACGGGTAATAAAATTAATCTCTCTTGCATGCATGTGGTGAGGATTTTATGTTTTATTGAAGAAACGAACAAGTCGATTACACATCTGAATGGCCGCTCTTGTACAAAATCTGCAACAGTCATTTTACATGACTGTAACGTGTAACATTTACATGTTGCTGTGTACATTTGTAGAAATGCCAGGCGAGTAGCCATATGCACTACTGACTGGTAATGTGCTTTTCAGTGGAATCCAAGAAATCTTGTTCTCTAAGGTGGTTTTAAATTGGGGGTGAGGATCTTTAGGCACATCAGGATTCAATTCAAATATGGGTCAGAGGGCTGAGATGTGATTATCAAACAAACACATTGAGATGATCGCACAATAAACAAATTCCTGAATATCTCAGAGCTAATAATATATATTTAGCTCTTCATTGTAGTTAAAAACTGTTTTCATTTAAACAAGATTTTGGGAACTAAATGGACCCCAAAAGAAGCTAAAATGCTGAGAACACGGACGTAAAATGAGTCAGTGGATGTTCATGAATCACATGTTTGAACTTTGTACCTACGTTCTTCAGTCAACTCAGTTCAGCTGAACTTATTGCCATGTGCACGGTACATTTCTTATTTCTTCTTTTTTTACAATATATACATATTTTTGCTTACCGTCAGATGTTAGGTTAGTCCTTTTTTTGTCACTAAAGGTTGACTTGATTCAAGTCTCATTTTTTTCTTTTGCAGGACTGGGTTTAGAACGCAGAGACAAATATTAGGGTTGGAATAAAGCACTTTGATGCCAGAGATGATAAGATGAAGACATTCAGCCGTGCATCTGATAAGAAAAGAATGCGACTCTGAATAATGTCTTGTGTATTCTGGTTTTTGTCATAGCCTCATGTTTTTTTTCTTCTCAAGTCTAGATTTACTGAGATTTGTAAGGTTTTCTTTCCTGCAAACCCAGCCCTGTGAAAACAGGCTGATGCAAATGATAGTGAAGTTCTGTTTGTGGGGGTTGTATTTGAAGGTTTAACCAGAGGAGAGAGTGAATGACTTGTGAATGTTAGCGAAGGATTTTTATTTAAAAAAAAATTTAATGACTTTTTTTTATTAATTTAATTTAATTTCCATTAAAAACACAAATACAAAAAAAAAAAAAAAACATACATTGAAAGGACTTCAGTCAATGACTATTATTATCAGAAAAAAGGGCAACTATACTTTCACTTTTCTATAAAATAACTTGCTATGACAGACCCATCTATCCATCCATCTATCTATCCATCCATCCATCCATCCATCCATCCATCCATCCATCCATTATCTTTTTCCCACGTCTTCCTTTTCGGGTCAAGGGGGGTCTCTGGTGCCCATATCCAGCCATCACTGTGTGAGAATATGTGCAGGGAACACCCTGGACAGGTCTCCAGTCCATCACAGGACCACATCTGTTCTGTTAATAATGAGATTAATCTTAATGAGTCTTTTGGGAGAGGGGAGTCGTGAGGGATTGGGGGTCTCAGATTGGCTAGGAAGTAAGAAGGGGGGTCTTTGAGGAAAATAGGTTGGGAACCACTGAGTTAGGACATCCAGCGTAAAAATAATTCCCATGTCTTCGTGTGACTTAGTTTGCTGTGGCGACCTCTGAAGAAGGGAGCAGCCGAAATAAAATAAAAAAAAGTTTTTTAGGACTTGAAATAGTTGTATAAATAGCATATGAAGTTATCAAGTGGCCACTTCATGATTTAAATGAAAATGTCTCATCTTTACTGTGAGGTACTTTCATAAAAACTGATTTGATCTGATATTTTTAAATAAATTTTACATCAAGATCGTGGCTGTCAGGTATGGTTGTTTTGAATAAAAGCTCATAATTTACTCAATATTTATCTGAAAGAAAAAAATATTGTAGTTTGTACTTTACTTACTGGCTTTGCGTTTCTACTGAGAAAAAAAAAATTA
>JBBPBX010016837.1:0-13032 GCA_038048925.1 Garcialebias charrua | reverse complement strand
ATAAATGCTGTAATGTATAAGCTTGTAATGAACTCAAAATGAAATTAAATTGTACATTAAAATCAACTATTGTTGCGGTATATTTATTTAGCAGCATTCATTACTTTGAATTTGTTCTCTTGAGCCAAACTAAACTTTTTATTGCGCATTCTCTCAGCACAGACTGAAAGTCTAATTTTCCTTGAAACATGAACAACTACTTCTTTGTGGAGGTAATGCCCAAGTGGCTTTTAGACACAAATACAGAGAAACTAGCTCTGGGAATAGTTATCTTTCCCACACCACCTGAGCTCATTCTTGTTGTCTTTAGGCTTGCAGATATGATCATTTGATTTTTGGCTAGTCATCTTAGACTTACGAGAAATGGTTGGAGTTTACACCATGGTATCTGTGATCCTACTCGATGGAGGAAGGAAATGGATATATTGTTTTTGTATCTACCTCCAGCCTGAATAAGCAAATATTTTGAAGGTAGTGGTTTTTATGCTTCTAAACCTTCATACCAGCCTGAAACAAAGGCCAGTGTAAGCATGTGACTGGAGCCAGGTCTTTTTTGTTGCAGGACAGAATTTGCTGGACTTATTTTTTAGTACGGCTTAAATAGAATAATCTATTTTTTTAATAAACAAAATCAATATTTCAGTCTTTCCCATAGCAGATAACTGCAGCAGTTTCTTTTCAATAAGTCTTTGTAGCTCATTTTACCTTTTTTTACACAATAACTGTAATTTTGCACCAAGAACAATAGATTTCCTCCAAACCCCTGATTTAATATTTTTTGCTTGTTTCAATATTCCCTGCAATATTTTTAAACATATACAGTATTGGTCAATCAAGTCATCTGGACAGTTTCTTTTTTGTGGAAAGACATTTCACCCTCCATAGGCAATAGAGGATCTATCTTCTAGGATATAGGATCTTTAGGATAGAGGGCGAAGCGTCTTTCCACAAAAAAGAAACTGTCCAGATGACTTGATTGACCATTATTAGATTTTGTACCTGGATGACTGAGCATGAACTTTGATTCTTGAACATACTATGTTTCAATAGATTTGGCTGTTTAGAGCAGGAGTTCCCAAAGTTGGGACTTAGACCCATTTGAAGCTAACAAAACATCAAGTAGAGGTCTTGAGATGATCTTCAAAGATCAAATTAAGTGTAGAAAATAACTGAAGATATACAGTATATTTTTGCCAATATATTCCACAAGACTAAACAGTCAGTGGATTAAAATGTAAAAAGTTTAAGGTTGTTTCGATTATAAACGCACCTGTCAGAATGGAGGAGCGTTGAACCCAGGATACTGACTCTATATGAAGAACACAAAAACAAAACTTTATTTAACAATAACAAAAATGTTGATGAGACGAATAAAACGCACAATGATGTTTACCAGGACCACAGAGGAAACATGATGAAAGGACCAACCTAACGAGTGGCACTGCTGAGGTGATCATGGCTGGAGATCTAATATATGGGGCTGAGCTGATTACAGACTGGAAACAGGCGAGTGTGGCAGGCTGACTGAGGATGACCGAGAAACGGCAAAGTGAAAAACACTGCAAAGAACTGAACACATTAAAGGAGACCACATATAGGTCTTTAAAAATTTTATGTTATGTCTGTGTGCTATCTTGACAATATTAATTCATTTTAATACACAAAATAATTCTTAGATAATTAATTATACCCTTTTTAATTCTGCCATTTTTAACTTTCGTTTTGAACGACCGGTTTCTGATACTGAGTTCTGAAGTCCACGCCCTTCAAAGATCTGTTTACGCCCTCTGTAACAGCCAGTATCTGTAATGTGTTGTTGTTTTAAAATTAGCTCTTTTTTTATTACTCATTTGACTTACTGTTAGTGCTAGCTTAAGATAACTTACCGAAACCCGTCTGAGCGCGCCGCAATTTGCTGCTCCTTTTAGCATGAGACCACCCGAATCCGATGCTAATGTTAGCTTGTTCCTCTTCCGGTGTTCGCCAGCTCCGCTCGTTGCACGCGGAGATTTTGGGAGTTATCGCTGTTCCAGTCAAGACAACACAAAGTTCACCAAGTGTCTCCCGTAAATTAATCCGTAAGGAGAAGGTCCTCGCTGCTGTGAGGCTGCTGCGAGGCAGCAGCGAGGCTGTACAGTTGAAGCTCCGCTCCATCGCGCCAGAAGAGGGTCCCGTTGCCGCCGGTCCCTACGCCGGGGGTCCGCTCGTTTAATTTTTGCCGGCTGCGCGTTGGGAGCGATCGCAAATACACTAAAAATTGAACTAAAACATAAAAATAACAATTATACTTTATTTATAAAGCCATTTAAAAAAAACACAGCTGCAACAAAGTGCTGTACACATGAAATTAAGAACATATAAACAAAAGATGAGATGAAATCATGAAAAACAACAGTCATGTGTTTAATACAGAAGTGGGTTGAGCCTAACCAGGGGTTGCTAGGTGAGGGGCTGGACTCAGGTTTGAGGTGATTGGCTGCGGGTTGTGACGTCAATAACCGCAGGAAGTGTGAATCCAGGTGTATTTATCAAAAATAAATAAATCTACTTAGAGTAAATAAACCACTGGGTGCATTTTTTTGGCCTTAGGACTGTTTTTTTATGAAGTAAATACCCAAAGTTGAGTAAAAAAAAAAACATTAAAAAATGAATTTTGAATATGTGGTCCCCTTTAATAACATTAAGATTCAAAGATACAGAACACAAAACATCACAAGGGGAGAAAAAAAAGTTACCAAAATATGCAGATCATTGCAGTACTCTTGTTGTATTAGCTTATCAAATTTTAACCTTTTATATTTTGTACTTGCATCAATAATTGGGGGTCACAAGTCTAAAACAATTTTTTTCTGGGGTTAGAAGATCGAAACCTTGGAAACAACTGACGCTGTAGAGCAGGGGTAAATGGTAAATGGACTGTACTTATATAGCACCTTTCTGTCTTATCAAGACACTCAAAGCTCTTTACAACACAATATGTGTCCTCATTTACCAACTCATACAGCACTCTACTAGATCTCTACCAAGCTAATTGAACAAATCATTCTAAAGGGACTAATCAGTGCTTTTAGATCACATTCATACACCAATAGGACACACATCAGAGGCAATGAGGGGTTCTGTGTCTTGCCCAAGGACAATTGACATGTGACTGCTGGTGGATTTGAACCCCCAATTCCTGCATTGGAGAACGACTGCTCTAACCACTCAGCCACAGCCGCCTTTGGGGCCGAGATGGTGCAGAGGCAGGGCAGCCGGCTCAGGACCGGAAGGTCCGATCCCCGGTCACGGCATACCTCGTTGTGTCCCTGGGCAGGACACTTAACCCCGAGTTGCTCCCGGTAGGACTGGATGGCGCCTGGCATGGCAGTCTACTGCTACCAGTGTATGAATGTGTGTATGAATGGGTGGATGGCTGGTACTGTGAAGTGCTTTGGGGCCCCTCATAGGGGTTTGGAAAGCGCTATATAAGTAAGCTCCATTTACCATTTAATTTCCTCCACAGTGTCAAACCCACTTACAAAAGGGGGCCAAAATTAAAAACTTTTTCAAACTATGAGCCGGTTTCAGAATCTACATTAACTCGAGTTAGACACCCAACATCTTTTCTTGGTTGCAGGTTCCTCAACAAGTTTGATTGGTCTCATTTGATGTTCTCTGTTGCACTTTGGACATCATAATTAAAGATTACTGAAAAAAATGTAATTATTAAAGTATTTTACATTTAAAATAAAAAAAATAGCATCTTGGGGCCAGATAAGATGTCAGTGAGGGCCACATTTGCTATAGAGGATTCAGATCCTTTTTTTTTTGTTTTGTTTATTCTGGTAAATCCTTCTCACTGACTTTCATTTTCAAATGACTGAAAAACAAAATGAGGAGACATTCAGTAAAGTTCTGTTTTTGCACATGTTAACATTATAGGAGGAGCCACAAAAATATCTGAATAATGACACTGTCTCATGAAGCTTCTTGTAATCGTTGCGATTGCTGTGCAAATACAAAAGTCAGGTTAGCAAGGGCCTAGTGACCCTGCACATGCAGACATGGAAACTATGTCCAAACCTTAAAATTGTCTCAATTATGTCATGTCTGAAATGATTAAGTGACTGTTAGTCTAAATTAGGATGATGGCTGTGATAGTCCAACACCCAGCACTGTCACCCAGGAGACTGCTGTGACAGTAACTGGAAGAACGACGGTAAAAATTCAGCACAATAATATTTTATTAATTTAAACCAAGATTGTTGAACAGAAATCCCACAGGACTTAAACAATTCCTTTTTGCCAAAGTGAGACATCAGATGGCTTCTGGAAAAATAACAAGTGCAGGATTTATACAGTCGAGATGCTTTTCAACCCAGCTGTTGACAGAGGCAGACAGTTTTATCAGTGAAGAGAGCAGTTTGACCTGTCATCAGCATGTCATCATGTATTTTATATGACAGCTCTGAAACATGAAGTGAAAACACACCAACACATCTTTTATTGCTTTAGGGCATGCATTTGTATTTTGTTTACTTTAATTCCTTCTGGACAATTAGGTTTAAATGCTTAATTAGATTTTTTTTCTTCTAATTTTCATTTAGTCCTTGACAAGTAAATGAGCTAGATAAACAAATGATGGGATTCTGGAGAAAAAACAACTTGTTTACTGATAGAAATATTACGGCTTGCCTCTAAAACAAACATCTCACATTTTATTCCACGTTCAGCCTCAGCTTTCTAGTTGAAGTAGTAACAATTTCCTCCACAGCTGCACCAAGGGCACAAAATGTGGCCCAGGTGTTCTGCACCAGAATCCATCAGTTTGACTGTTTTTCACTTGAAACTCTCACTTCGTAAGAAGTCATACTGTCATCACCACAACGCGTTTCAGAAAACCACAGAATCAGAACATTGGTTGAATTTTCACATGAGGTCATCTGTACATCGACATCGAGAAGTAACAAACTTTTCAAAGTTCATGCTCGATAATCATGGTAAAGGTGAAGAGAGTGTCAGATAGGGTGATGTATCTGAAGGTAGAAGTAGAAGGTCTGATGCTAAACATAGTCAGTGGTTATGCTCCACAGGTTGGATGTGATGGGGAGGAGAAAGATAAATTTTGGAAAGATTTGGATGAAGTGATAGAGAGTATTCCCAGGGAGGAAAGAGTGGTGATTGGAGCAGACCTGAATGGACATGTTGGTGAAGGAAACAGAGGGGATGAGGAAGTGATGGGTAGGTTTGGTGTCAAGGAAAGAAACCAGGAAGGACAGATGGTGGTGGATTTTGCCAAGAGAATGGAAATGGCTATAGTCAATACCTATTTCCAAAAGAGGGAGGAACATAGAGTGACCTATAAGAGTGGAGGAAGGAGTACACAGGTCGACTACATTCTGTGTAGAAGAGGAAACCTGAGGGAGATTGGAGACTGTAAGGTTGTGGCAGGGGAGAGCGTGGCCAGACAGCATCGGATGGTTGTGTGTAGAATGACTGTTGTTGCGAAGAAGAGAAAAAGAGTAAAATCAGAGAAGAAGACCAAATGGTGGAAGCTAAAGAAGGAAGAATGTTGTGAGAAATTCAGAGACGAGCTGTTAAAGGCTCTGGGTGGTAAGAAAGAGCTTCCAAGTGACTGGGCTACTACAGCAACAGTAATTAGAGAGACAGGTAGGAAGGTACTTGGTGTGTCATCTGGACAGAGAATGGATGATAAGGAAACCTGGTGGTGGAATAGTGAAGTGCAGGACGCCATTCAAAGAAAGAGATTAGCCAAGAAGAAATATGACAGTGAGAGGACTGAAGAGAGGAGACAGGAATATAAGGAGATGGGACATAGAGCAAAGAGGGAAGTAGCTAAGGCAAAGCAGAGGGCGTACAATGAGTTGTATGGGAGACTGGACACTAAAGAGGGCGAGAAGGACTTGTACCGATTGGCAAGACAGAGGGATCAGGCTGGAAAGGATGTGCAGCAGGTTAGGCTTATTAAAGATGGGAATGGGAATGTTCTAACAAGTGAGGAGAGTGTGATGGGAAGATGGAAGGATTACTTTGAGGAGCTAATGAATGAAGAGAATGAAAGAGAAAGAAGAGTGGAGGTCATAGAAACTGTGGACCAGGAAGTGGGAAAGATTAGTGAGGGTGAAGTCCGGAAAGCTCTGAAAAGAATGAAGAAGGGGAAGGCAGTAGGACCTGATGACATACCAGTGGAGGTTTGGAAATGTCTTGGAGAGATGGCAGTGAGGTTTTTGACTCAAATATTTAATGGAATATTTGAGGGTGAGAAAATGCCTGAAGAATGGAGAAGAAGTGTGCTGGTTCCCATTTTTAAGAACAAGGGTGATGTACAGAGTTGTAGCAACTACAGGGGAATTAAGTTGATGAGTCACACGATGAAGATCTGGGAGAGAATTGTGGAAGGAAGGCTTAGACAAGAGGTGACTATCTGTGAGCAGCAGTATGGTTTCATGCCAAGAAAGAGCACCACAGATGCCATCTTTGCTTTGAGGATGTTGATAGAGAAGTACAGAGAGGGTCAGAAAGAACTCCATTGTGTGTTTGTGGATTTAGAAAAAGCATATGACAGGGTGCCAAGAGAGGAGGTGTGGTATTGCATGAGGAAATCTGGAGTGGCAGAAAAGTATGTTAGACTGGTACAGGACATGTATGAGGACAGCAGGACAGTGGTGAGATGTGCTGTAGGAGTGACAGATAGCTTCAAGGTGGAGGTGGGATTGCATCAAGGATCGGCTCTGAGCCCCTTCTTGTTTGCTCTGGTGATGGACCGACTAACAGATGAGGTCAGGCAGGAATCCCCATGGACTATGATGTTTGCAGATGACATTGTGATATGTGGTGAGAACAGGGAACAGGTGGAAGAGAACTTGGAGAGGTGGAGGTATTCACTTGAAAGAAGAGGAATGAAAGTCAGCCGTAGTAAGACAGAGTACATGTGTGTGAATGAGAGGGAGGCCAGTGGAACAGTGAGGCTACAAGGAGCAGAGGTCACAAAGGTGCAGGACTTCAAGTACTTGGGGTCCACTGTCCAGGAAAATGGGGAATGTGGTAAAGAGGTGAAGAAGAGAGTCCAGGCAGGATGGAGCGGATGGAGAAAAGTTTCAGGAGTGATTTGTGACAAAAAGGTGTCAGCAAAGGTCAAAGGAAAAGTTTACAAGACAGTGGTGAGACCAGCTATGTTGTATGGTCTGGAGACAGTGGCATTGACAAAAAGACAGGAGAAAGAACTGGAAGTGGCAGAAATGAAGATGCTGAGGTTCTCCTTAGGAGTGACAAGGATGGATAAGATCAGGAATGAGATCATCAGAGGTACAGCACATGTTGAACAACTGGGAGATAAAGTTAGGGAGGCCAGACTGAGATGGTTTGGACATGTCCAGAGGAGGGACAGTGGGTATATTGGTAGAAGGATGTTAGAAATGCAGCTGCCAGGAAAAAGACAAAGAGGGAGGCCAAAGAGGAGATATATGGATGCAGTTAGAGAGGACATGGAGGTAGTTGGAGTGAGGACAGAGGATGCAGAGGACAGAGTGAGGTGGAGGAGGATGACTCGCTGTGGCGACCCCTGAAAAGGGAAAAGCTGAAAGAAGAAGAAGATTCAGTCAGGTCATCTGGATGATTTCTTTTTTTTTGTTAATACATTTCATCTTTCATCCAAAGGACTTCATCAGTCCGAGGAGCGAGCCACAGCAGACTTAGTCCCAAAAGCAGCACACTCCCATGGTAAGGGAGCACTAAGTTTCTACTAAGTACTAAGTCCAATACTAAGTTTGTTGTGGCTCTTCGGACTGATGAAGTCCTTTGGATGAAGGACAAAACGTCCCAACAAAACAAAACAACAACAAAAATAGAACAACAACAACAACAAAAAGTCCAGATAGGGATGCACGATATTGGATTTTTGGCCGATATGTTAAAACTTATTTGGCCGATAACCAGTGTTGGGAATGTTACTTCAAAAAAGTAATTAATTATAGTTACTAGTTACTTCGCCCAAAAAGTAACTGAGTTAGTAACTGAATTACTCACCTATAAAAGTAATTAGTTACCAGGGAAAGTAACTATTGTTTGTTTGGTTGGTTTAAGTTTAGATATATCTACGAATTTTAAGTAGAAATGCTTACAGCACCTCAACAGAACATGACTGTTTGACATACTATACTTCAAGTTTTTTCTTCATTACAAAATACAGGTTAACAAAATAATATAACAATTGTGTTTTTCAGCTCTATGTACACCCTGTACTGTTCAAGTGTTTTCTTAGAAATAAAAGTAAACAGTTAAAATAAGTGCTTTGTAGTGTAAAATAAAATCAAACTCTCACACAACTGGTTCTTCAAGAATTTTCTTAAAAACAAAAGAACCATTTTCACAATATGAAGTACTTTTAAAACAGTACTGAAAAGCTGAATTACCTGAGCTGTTGTGAGATGCTTGTCAGATCAGATACGACGGACGTACACTTCGCTCCGGGACATAATGTACACTTCACATGCACGTTCTTGCCTTTTACCTCAAGGAGAGTAAAGTAATTTCTGTATTTCCACTTTGAAAACGCCAACTTTCCCTCCAGACTCGCCATTGCTGCCAGACTTCTGTTAACTTTTCAGATTTGAAGCTTCCTGCCTGCAGCGTGTGAGCTGAACAACAAAACCGCTGATTGGCTGACCTCTGACTGACACTCTACCTTAGCCAATCAGCATCATCCTTATTGTTTCGCCCCTCCCTCCCCTCTGCTCCCACGTCTATGCTCCTACCCTCCCTCCCCTCTGCTGCTTCCCCCCTCCACCCTCCCTCACAAGGGAAAAAAAAAGTAAACAAGCAGCGAGAGACAGCGCGCAGAAGACAAAATAACGTACACCATTTTAGTGTTTGTAACGGTAACGGCGTTGTAACGATAGACATAGTAACTACTTAGATTACCCGTTAATGAAAAAAATAACTCCGTTTGTAACGCCGTTTATTTATAACTCCGTTATTCCTATCACTGCCGATAACCAATGCCGATATTTGATCTATGTTCCTTTGTCAGAACATAGCCCTCTTATTTAGGCTTATTTGCCATAAAAATTGTGCAACAGCTATAAGAGCTGGTGACATATATTCAGTAACAGCCATATGATATGCATAGCGCTTTAACTTATATTAAATGAAAAGTGTTAAAAATGTTATTTATTAGCATTAGTCACCTGCGATGCTGTCTCACTTGTGGAGGCTTGTTCCAGGTTCCTAGCTGCAGTGTGGGATCCTCTGCACTCCTGTGCATGAAGGACAGACGTTTTAAGTTCAAAGGTTTTGTCTATCCATTGTGCTGTAAGACTAATCATGCTAACGGAGCTAACACAACTTCCAAATGTCTGTGGTAAAACTCACCCAAGTGCTATCAGTTATTGGCTTCTCAATGACGTCGCAAATAACTGCTTGTAACTCGGGTAAGGTTACGTTGGAAACATATCTCAGACTGCGGATGATGTAGCGAGACTCAACGAAGGCCAGGAATCTAACATCCTCACGAACGAAAAATAAAACTTCCACACCACCAACATTTTGAATTGTCTCCGCCATGAGAACAGGTAGACACACGTGAAGTCATTGCATTGTGCTGTCGCTACAACGTCATCAAGTTGTGTTGCCGCTGCAGGCAAAAACAGCGCCTTTTATATCGGCAAGTTATTTGAATGGAATGGCTGATGTCTGATATTGAACCTTTACACTAATATCGGCCGATACCATGCCAATAATATTGTGCATCCCTACACAATTTGGTGTTGGTATTGGCCGATATTAGTGTTAAAGTTCTATATCGGACATCAGCCATTCCATTCAAATAACTCACCAATATAAAAGGCGCTGTTTTTTGTTAATTTTTAATTTGAGAAACTGTCAAATATATCTATTAATGCACTACTACTTATGCACTTTTCACTTGTCTCTTGTGATCAGGTTGAGTTTAAATTTGTGAAAATTTACAAATTTGCACTGTTTGAGTGTTGTCATTGTGTTAGAGAGAGAGTAAATGTCATGAATAAATTTGACATTAGACATAATCCAAGTTGAAGTTTTACATTATTTTCAATTCAGTTAATTTTTATTGCGCCAAATCTCAATAAAGTTGTTCAAGGCACTTTACAGGAATATTCATGTACGGTACATATAAAAGCCAATTAGTAAAGTTCTCTATCTAAGGAAGCAGCAGACAAGTTGAATCTTGGCTTTGTTGCAGTCTCCCATCCAGAGCAAGCACAGTGGCAACAGTGGAAAGGAAAAACTCCCTTTTAAAAGGAAGAAACCTCCAGAAGAACCAGGCTCAGGACAAGCGGTCATCTGCTTTGACCGGCTGGTTTGAGAGGACAGAAAGGAGAGACAAACGAACACAGAATGATCGGGCCGGATATAGGTCCAAGTGTACCTGAAAGACAAAAAATAATATGTTAAGGATAGAAAAATTAATTACAAATACAAAACAGGTTGAGCAGAGTAAGTAAAGACAGTAGCAGGGTGAAAAAGTGTGGTCAGTTTGTCCTCCAGCAGTCCAAGCCTATAGCAGCATAGCTCAGGAAACCCAAGCCGATGCTAACTACAGTATAGGATTTAGCAAAAAGTCTTAAGCCCAGTCTAAAACTGGACAATGTGTCAGCCTCAAGGACAGCCCCCTTTTTTGGCATCTGCATTTGGTTGCAGGCCAAACTGACAAAGACCATGCAGAATAATGTAGCATTTTAATCCCACAACAGATAAAACTATGTAGTCTCTGCAAGTAGGTCTAGGGTGAAATATCAATATCAGTTATCCGCCAAACAAGTTTTAACATATCAGTATATCGGATATCGGCCAAAAATCCAATATTGTGCATCCCTACATCCAGATGACCTGACTAAACATTATTTGATTTTCTGCCTGGATGTTTTGAACCACTTTGGCTATGGCAACCTTTACAGGAGTTGATGGGGGAGAGGGCGGGCCCCAGAAACCATCTTGTCACCAGCAAACTGGTTGGTCCACTATGTGGGTGTGCTGCTTATTGGACTGAGTTTGTTGTGGCTCCTCGGACTGATGAAGTAGTCATTTGTATGAAGGACAAAACGTCTCAAAAAAAAGAAAAAGAAAGAAGAATCCAGATGACAGGACTGAACATTATTGGAAGAAACAAATTAATTTAGGGAAAAATGGTCTGCTCTTGTTTTCTTTCATGTGCTCAGCTCAAGTCAGAACGGTAGACACTGATTAGAAGTTAAACGCCAAAAACGTTGGTAATGCTGATTTCCAAAGCATTTAGACAGAATGTGTACCTTTCACATTTTCTACATGATCCCTTCATCCCAGCATTTAGGCTGAGATAAGGCTTCCCACAATAATTGTGATGCCCTTTCAAATCAAAAGACTGCAGGAGAAGACGAGCAACAAAGGCCATGGCTGCGAGAGTCTCTTCTTAGTCACAGATGTTTTCTAAAGCTGTTTGACTGCCGCTCTGTGAAACATCAATGCCATCTTGTGCCGTGACGGTAGCTGGCTACCTGTCTGTGAATGGCGAGTCCTTGCCAGCCATTCCCACAAAGCTCCTGGGGAGAATTGAGCTGAAGCTGACTGAACTCATTTATGTGAAGTGGTGACATACTGGAGGCTCAGCTGGATTTTTTCTTTCCGTCAAGCACTAGATCATGATTCATCGGCATTTCGTAGGCTGCGCTTTCATTTCCATGCAGCCTGTTACTGAAGACGAAAGCCTAATAGCAAACCGTCACACCTGAAAGGTTCTCGCATTTTCACTAATATTGATGAACAAGTACAGGTGATGATTAGCTGATTAGCCTTTTGAACAGTTTTCATTTCAAATGCATGACTTTGAATCTGCGACAACGAAGGGAAGAACAGACGCCAGGTGTTTCTCTGTGCTGCTCATGAATCTTGGCCGTGCTTCTCTTTAGTTAATGCCGAAGTACTTCTGAGACTCAGAAAAAAACGCATACTCTTGGATTTAAGATCTAAATCACCTGCCAAGAGAAGCTGGGTTCGGTAAAACAAGGCGAGCATCTGGAAAGACTCAGTCAAGTTGCTTTTTAAACTTTCAGTAAATAGATCACTGTGTTACTGTGTATACTTACCCGCTTTCTGAACATTAAATATATCTCTAATCAAGTAAAAATGCTAAACGTTTGACATATTTCCTCTGTCTTTAGATATTCAGATACATGCATGCATACAGTATATTTTCATTCAAGGTGATCTTTATACCGTAATATACCATATTATAAAATACTGTATTATTTTACATTATTAGTGTTTTTAGCGTATATCTTACATCCTTGTATACAGTTTCTTTTTAAACTTTATATTCTTTTTATTTTGCTTTTTTGGGGTGTAACTAGGATCTTGGGTACACAATTTCATTCCACCTCATGTACCACATGTGATGCGAATGAGATTTTTTGAAAATTTAAAACAACAAATGAGCTTTGTCTCAAGTGTCAAGAAGTTCATTTACTGCAGATTAAATGGGAAGTACCGGTAAGTTTATTTCAGCTGCTCCCTTCTTCAGGGGTCACCACAGGGAGCCAACTCACATGAATTTACAAATTTTCTTATTTACGTCAATGCTCCTGCAAGCACCCTGCAGATGTTGGACACTGTATATCATGATGCACTAAGACTCATAACTGGCTGTAACTACCGTACCCACCATTGTACCCTGTATTCACTGGTTAACTGGTCATCATTAGCTTCACATAGACTCTCCCACTGGTACATTTTCAACACCTCCCACATTTCATTTTGTCAGTGCAGCTACAGCGTGCGCTCTCAGGACGTTATTACATGCAGTGTCCTCTCAGTGCGGAATGAACTAGGCCAAAAGGGCCTTCTCCTACTCCGCTCCTGTTTCCTGGAGCTCTTTGCAAAAATATCTGAAGCTCTCAACCTTGACCTCTCTAGGAGATTTTAAAGAACTGTTAAGTTCATGGAAAACCAACACAGACATTTTCCTGTTTTTAGGGTTTTACATTGCTTTTTAATGTACCTGTTTTTGTTTAGTGTCCA
>JBBPBX010016836.1:36227-47584 GCA_038048925.1 Garcialebias charrua | reverse complement strand
GAAGCTAGCTGACAGGTGGGAATCCACAATCTACACTGTGTTAGATATGAATCCAGAGACCCACACATACAAAATCTGTGACACTGTGTCTGGTCAGACGAGGGTGATCCACAGAAACTTGCTGATGTTGGCCAACTTTCTTCCTGTGGTGGATGTTCATGACTCACTTGATCATGTTTCCTGCGCTAGCACTGCACAGTCCTCTATGCTGGATGACAGATCTGTAGATGAATCCCTGGGTGGGAATACAGATGAAGTTGACTTGGATGTGGACCCCGCTACTGAAAGCAAGAATATCCTACCTGTTGTTGGAAGTGTGGATGATGGTTCTGTGAGTGATGCCAATCATGTGGACTCTGACAGGAGAACAGTGGAGTGGGTCACACAGCTGACTGAGCCAAGCATTTCACAAGGGGATGATTCTGAAATAGCGAGTGTGACATCTGACCATCCTTCCTCCATTGTGTTACCTGTGACCCAAAATGGTGAACAATCCGTTTCCGGCGAACCTGAAAATGTGACTGATGTTGTTGACAGTTTTAGTGAGGTATCACAGTCAGACCCTGTTCTGAATGATCTGACCAATGTACATCACTGTGATGATGTTGACCAAGCCTCACAAACCCACGTTGGTTCTGTTGGTGTCCCCTCTCAAATCAGAACAAGATTTGGCCGTGTGGTTAAACCTGTGAATAGGTTAATACAGACAATGTCTAAACAAGCTGTGGTTCAAGATGCTTTTGATGTTAGAACTGTTTGCAAGTCCGTTTTCCAAGCTTTCACTAACTGAAGTTTCCTTTTTGTAGCCTGTATTTATCACTGACCGCTTTGTTTGGTCTTGGTTATGTTTTTTTTATGTTCTTTTTGTCTTGAGCAATACTACACACTATCTGGGGTCTTGGGATGGGTGTATATGGGCACCCTGTTGCCAGTGGTTGGATTGAGGTATAAGCGCTACTCTCAGTCCACTGCATCCTATGTGGATACTTTTGTCAGTTGGTTTTCTTGGTAATAGACCCTTCAGAGTTTCATTTGATGAGATCTGGTGTAATCTTTGTGTAGCTGTGGCTCAATTTCAATAAAATTCAGTGGGGGTGGGTGTAACGGAGTTAAAAATATACTCTAAGATAATCAGTTACTCCACTGTATTCATGTTTGTGAATTTTATTTTATTGAGGTCTTTTATTTTGAAATGTATCAAGGAGGAAATGATGTGTGCACTTGGCTCCTCCCGTGTTTCCTTTCCCTCACTTTGCTGGAGAAGCACTGTGAAGGTAAGAAGTGTGGAAGGCTCTCTGATGATATTTTATATGTTTCTTGAAATTTTTACTTTTAAAGTTGTACACTTTTAATCATATTGTTTGATATATCTTTTAAAACATTACAGTAACACTTATTTTCAAGTTTAACCACAAATATAAAGGTTGTAGGCATTTTATTTTCCCTCTCTTTTCTTTTTGGTGCCACATTGTGTGATGTGCCCCCTGGTGGACAATGACTGTAATAGCAAGGGTGTTGTCACGTTTTTCATTTGGTAACATTTATTTTTGCACATGTAGGAGCCAGAAGTGCAGAAAACAGAAGACAAAGTGATGTGTTTATTTTATTGTCTTCTGCAGGTATGTGAAATTGTTGTTTTTGTTCATGTAATGATTGAATGTTGTCTTTTTGTTGTTCTAGACTGCCCAGTAGATGGCGCTGTTGTTCTTTTATTGCACTGTTTTTAATTATATATTTAGAAAATGTTATGTTTTGTTACTCTAAAAGAAAAATATTACTTTTCTGCTTTGTAAACCTCCTGAATGAAATATAACTGTTATATTGTGAGGCTGACTTTGCTGGAGAAGCACTGTGAAGGAGCCAGAAGTGCAGAAAACAGAAGACAAAGTGATGTGTTTATTTTATTGTCTTCTGCAGGAGAACCAATAAACATTGGAGAAACAGTATTTTGACGTGCTGTCGTGTGTCCAAAAACAAGCATCGTCACACGCACACCAGCCGAACTGTCCTTCGGGCGCTCGCCGGATGCACCTGATGTTCCAGCGGGTCCAGAGTATGCCCGGAAACTTCAGGACAGGTTAGAGACGGCCCATGCATTTGCCCGGAGGCAGCAGGAGCAAGCAGGCATGCGCCAGAAACGGAACTATGATGTAAGGGCTAAGGGCCGACACTTCACTCCAGGGGAGCTGGTCTGGGTGTACAACCCTCGTAGGAAGAAGGGACGGTGCCCGAAGCTGGACAGTCAGTGGGTGGGTCCCTGCAGAGTGTTGGAGCGCCTGGGGGAGGTGGTCTACAGAGTTCAGATGCCCCAAAACAGGAGAAGAGTAGCTCTGCACAGGGACAGGTTGGCCCCCTATCAAGGCAGGTCTGCACCTCAGTCCCCAGAAGGCCAATGGTCAGGGTCTCTGGTGCGTCCGCCAACCTCCCCAGAAGCCTTATCACCGACATCGAATGATGCCCCGGCCCCAGAGCCTGTAGCGCCGCTGGGAGCTCGCCCGCAGCGGACGAGGAGGGCTCCAAGACGGTTTGATGACTTTGTTTGTCCCCTCGTGGGCGAGGGACTCAGTAGTGGGGGGGTAGTGTAACGACCCTGTGTTTGGTTCTGCTTTGGGTCCAAGTATTTCTGTGTATTTGTTCAGTTGTACTGTGTTCTGTTGAGCTGTTGTGATTCTGTTGTCCCCCGCCCTCATGTGTTGGACTGGTCGTGGGAGCAGGAGAGGGGTAGGAGCAGGGAGGAGGGACCGGGAACAGAGAGACGAAGAAGAAGAGTCCGTGAGTGTGTTGTTGTTAGCAGGCAGCTAGCAGTGTGTTCGCTCGCGTGTGTACCGCGTTTTTTTTTGAGGCTTGAGCTGCAGCCTCGGTAATAGCAGCTCGTCCCTGTTTCTGAATAAACCCCGTTTGGCTGGACTCCGTCTGCAGTGTTGGCGTCATTACAGTATAAATTCTCGACCTGCGCATGCGCAAGATGCGATATCCAGTGCTGTTAAGCACCGCCCTCTGGCGGTCAGTAGGGATGAAATAGAAGATAAATTTGTTGTGAAAATCACTGGATGAACTTAAGAAAACCATTCATTAAAATCAAGAAACAGATTTTAAGTTTACCCTGACAATGAAAATGAAAAATAACATTGAACCAGATACAAACAAAATTGGAATTCCCTGCAGCTGAGAACATTTTGCATAGAGATAACCTGTGGTCAACATTTCTTCTGAAAATTCACAAAAAGTTTTGTTTTCAGATGATACGGGCCTTGCCACAGAAACACAACGGAATTTTCTACCAAAACGTGCTGTAAAAAACAACTTACATAAAAAAAAAAATATACAAAACTTGCATTTTAATAGTAACATCCTCATACTAAAGATAAAAGATGATATGCTGAACTGGGTTATAAACTTTACAATAATTCATTCACATGATTCAGATTTATTTATTTTATCGTATTTTTTATAACGCCATTTAGATATAGAAATCCCAAAAATACAATTAAGAAGCAACTCTTATCATCCTTCAATACTGATGGAACAAAATTTAATTCTTTGTTATGTTAAAGGATCAATCAACTTTATGGAGAGATTGACTGACAGAGATTAAGTTACAGTGAGGTGAGTCAGCTTTATTGCCAGACAGGAAACTTGACATTGACACACAATAAGTATGAAAAATAAATATAACGTGATTCAAAAATTATTCTTATATATCTTTTTGATAAAACTACATCTAAAATTTGAGTATATATAATTCTAATCAGTAGATCAGTAGCTGGTTTTGATTAAAATGTTTGAGACTTTCAACAGATTGTCAAAATCAAATTTTGTTTGTTTCAGCTGCTCTTAACTTAGATACAATCTTCACTACTGTACTTACACTAAAAATTCACTCTCCAGCCATATATGAAATACTTTATTTACCAAAAGAATAATACCTTGAGTTGTACTATACTTTGACTTAACATTTTTTTGGAGTGACCCAATCACCACTGATTACACGCAGCTGTGAATCCTGCAGCTTGAGGGATTTAAAGCTCAGATGTTAGTTGCACCTTCAGTCAGAGACAGGAACCATGGGGGCTGTTCGAGTTCTGATTATTTGTTTGGTGGCTGTGTGGCTCAGAAAAGGTTTGTGCAATGTAGCTTTTAATTTTTGTTATTTTAAAGATGAGTTTGTTGTGAATGGTTGCTGTGTATGAAAGTGTGGATGAGCAGCAGCTTTTTTTAACATTTTAACTTTCTCTTATCTGCCTGTCTGAGAACCAAACTTGCTTGAGGTCTTGCGTAGCTAACTCAAAGGAAATCTTGAGCATGATCGTCAGTAATGGTGAAGCTGGTATAGCAAAGGCAACGGAACTCTTCACCTAGCAGAATCAGAATTTTAAGAAAATGTCATCTTTGATAACTATAAAATGGAAAGTCGCTGTTGCTGTCCAGAGTTGAATTTTTCTGAGTTCAAACGAATTAAAATTTACCTGTGTTCACAGGTTCATGTTTGCCAATTGATGTGCCAAATGATACGGCAGATCGTGAGGTACAGAAGATGGAAGATGGTAAGAAGGTGGTGGTGTGGGAGGGGTAGACAAATGTGCATAAAAAGCAAGTGTCTCTAAAAGTGAATCATGTGTTTGCAGATCTGTCCCCAAATGATATTGCCCTAAAAAACGTCATAGCATTTTTCCAGTCAAAGGATGCCAGGATGAAGCAACTTGCTAAAGGTAAATGACAACCTAGGTGCTTGGGAAACTTTTAGCATAAAATTCTACAAAACTGAGATTTATAAACCTTATGCAACCAAAACTTTAGTGTACCTGGAAACCAAAGAAGTGGACGTGACTGCAGGCGACGAGGCCCACCTCAACGTGACTGCAGGCGACGAGGCCCACCCCAACGTGACTGCAGGCGACGAGGCCCACCCCAACGTGACTGCAGGCGACGAGGCCCACCCCAACGTGACTGCAGGCGACGAGGCCCACCCCAACGTGACTGCAGGCGACGAGGCCCACCCCAACGTGACTGCAGGCGACGAGGCCCACCCCAACGTGACTGCAGGCGACGAGGCCCACCCCAACGTGACTGCAGGCGACGAGGCCCACCCCAACGTGACTGCAGGCGACGAGGCCCACCCCAACGTGACTGCAGGCGACGAGGCCCACCCCAACGTGACTGCAGGCGACGAGGCCCACCCCAACGTGACTGCAGGCGACGAGGCCCACCCCAACGTGACTGCAGGCGACGAGGCCCACCCCAACGTGACTGCAGGCGACGAGGCCCACCCCAACGTGACTGCAGGCGACGAGGCCCACCCCAACGTGACTGCAGGCGACGAGGCCCACCCCAACGTGACTGCAGGCGACGAGGCCCACCCCAACGTGACTGCAGGCGACGAGGCCCACCCCAACGTGACTGCAGGCGACGAGGCCCACCCCAACGTGACTGCAGGCGACGAGGCCCACCCCAACGTGACTGCAGGCGACGAGGCCCACCCCAACGTGACTGCAGGCGACGAGGCCCACCCCAACGTGACTGCAGGCGACGAGGCCCACCCCAACGTGACTGCAGGCGACGAGGCCCACCCCAACGTGACTGCAGGCGACGAGGCCCACCCCAACGTGACTGCAGGCGACGAGGCCCACCCCAACGTGACTGCAGGCGACGAGGCCCACCCCAACGTGACTGCAGGCGACGAGGCCCACCCCAACGTGACTGCAGGCGACGAGGCCCACCCCAACGTGACTGCAGGCGACGAGGCCCACCCCAACGTGACTGCAGGCGACGAGGCCCACCCCAACGTGACTGCAGGCGACGAGGCCCACCCCAACGTGACTGCAGGCGACGAGGCCCACCCCAACGTGACTGCAGGCGACGAGGCCCACCCCAACGTGACTGCAGGCGACGAGGCCCACCCCAACGTGACTGCAGGCGACGAGGCCCACCCCAACGTGACTGCAGGCGACGAGGCCCACCCCAACGTGACTGCAGGCGACGAGGCCCACCCCAACGTGACTGCAGGCGACGAGGCCCACCCCAACGTGACTGCAGGCGACGAGGCCCACCCCAACGTGACTGCAGGCGACGAGGCCCACCCCAACGTGACTGCAGGCGACGAGGCCCACCCCAACGTGACTGCAGGCGACGAGGCCCACCCCAACGTGACTGCAGGCGACGAGGCCCACCCCAACGTGACTGCAGGCGACGAGGCCCACCCCAACGTGACTGCAGGCGACGAGGCCCACCCCAACGTGACTGCAGGCGACGAGGCCCACCCCAACGTGACTGCAGGCGACGAGGCCCACCCCAACGTGACTGCAGGCGACGAGGCCCACCCCAACGTGACTGCAGGCGACGAGGCCCACCCCAACGTGACTGCAGGCGACGAGGCCCACCCCAACGTGACTGCAGGCGACGAGGCCCACCCCAACGTGACTGCAGGCGACGAGGCCCACCCCAACGTGACTGCAGGCGACGAGGCCCACCCCAACGTGACTGCAGGCGACGAGGCCCACCCCAACGTGACTGCAGGCGACGAGGCCCACCCCAACGTGACTGCAGGCGACGAGGCCCACCCCAACGTGACTGCAGGCGACGAGGCCCACCCCAACGTGACTGCAGGCGACGAGGCCCACCCCAACGTGACTGCAGGCGACGAGGCCCACCCCAACGTGACTGCAGGCGACGAGGCCCACCCCAACGTGACTGCAGGCGACGAGGCCCACCCCAACGTGACTGCAGGCGACGAGGCCCACCCCAACGTGACTGCAGGCGACGAGGCCCACCCCAACGTGACTGCAGGCGACGAGGCCCACCCCAACGTGACTGCAGGCGACGAGGCCCACCCCAACGTGACTGCAGGCGACGAGGCCCACCCCAACGTGACTGCAGGCGACGAGGCCCACCCCAACGTGACTGCAGGCGACGAGGCCCACCCCAACGTGACTGCAGGCGACGAGGCCCACCCCAACGTGACTGCAGGCGACGAGGCCCACCCCAACGTGACTGCAGGCGACGAGGCCCACCCCAACGTGACTGCAGGCGACGAGGCCCACCCCAACGTGACTGCAGGCGACGAGGCCCACCCCAACGTGACTGCAGGCGACGAGGCCCACCCCAACGTGACTGCAGGCGACGAGGCCCACCCCAACGTGACTGCAGGCGACGAGGCCCACCCCAACGTGACTGCAGGCGACGAGGCCCACCCCAACGTGACTGCAGGCGACGAGGCCCACCCCAACGTGACTGCAGGCGACGAGGCCCACCCCAACGTGACTGCAGGCGACGAGGCCCACCCCAACGTGACTGCAGGCGACGAGGCCCACCCCAACGTGACTGCAGGCGACGAGGCC
Organism: Garcialebias charrua; assembly: GCA_038048925.1. NCBI lineage: Eukaryota > Metazoa > Chordata > Actinopteri > Cyprinodontiformes > Rivulidae > Garcialebias > Garcialebias charrua. Next base: position 40,250 of record JBBPBX010016836.1, on the reverse strand, counting down.
CACCCCAACGTGACTGCAGGCGACGAGGCCCACCCCAACGTGACTGCAGGCGACGAGGCCCACCCCAACGTGACTGCAGGCGACGAGGCCCACCCCAACGTGACTGCAGGCGACGAGGCCCACCCCAACGTGACTGCAGGCGACGAGGCCCACCCCAACGTGACTGCAGGCGACGAGGCCCACCCCAACGTGACTGCAGGCGACGAGGCCCACCCCAACGTGACTGCAGGCGACGAGGCCCACCCCAACGTGACTGCAGGCGACGAGGCCCACCCCAACGTGACTGCAGGCGACGAGGCCCACCCCAACGTGACTGCAGGCGACGAGGCCCACCCCAACGTGACTGCAGGCGACGAGGCCCACCCCAACGTGACTGCAGGCGACGAGGCCCACCCCAACGTGACTGCAGGCGACGAGGCCCACCCCAACGTGACTGCAGGCGACGAGGCCCACCCCAACGTGACTGCAGGCGACGAGGCCCACCCCAACGTGACTGCAGGCGACGAGGCCCACCCCAACGTGACTGCAGGCGACGAGGCCCACCCCAACGTGACTGCAGGCGACGAGGCCCACCCCAACGTGACTGCAGGCGACGAGGCCCACCCCAACGTGACTGCAGGCGACGAGGCCCACCCCAACGTGACTGCAGGCGACGAGGCCCACCCCAACGTGACTGCAGGCGACGAGGCCCACCCCAACGTGACTGCAGGCGACGAGGCCCACCCCAACGTGACTGCAGGCGACGAGGCCCACCCCAACGTGACTGCAGGCGACGAGGCCCACCCCAACGTGACTGCAGGCGACGAGGCCCACCCCAACGTGACTGCAGGCGACGAGGCCCACCCCAACGTGACTGCAGGCGACGAGGCCCACCCCAACGTGACTGCAGGCGACGAGGCCCACCCCAACGTGACTGCAGGCGACGAGGCCCACCCCAACGTGACTGCAGGCGACGAGGCCCACCCCAACGTGACTGCAGGCGACGAGGCCCACCCCAACGTGACTGCAGGCGACGAGGCCCACCCCAACGTGACTGCAGGCGACGAGGCCCACCCCAACGTGACTGCAGGCGACGAGGCCCACCCCAACGTGACTGCAGGCGACGAGGCCCACCCCAACGTGACTGCAGGCGACGAGGCCCACCCCAACGTGACTGCAGGCGACGAGGCCCACCCCAACGTGACTGCAGGCGACGAGGCCCACCCCAACGTGACTGCAGGCGACGAGGCCCACCCCAACGTGACTGCAGGCGACGAGGCCCACCCCAACGTGACTGCAGGCGACGAGGCCCACCCCAACGTGACTGCAGGCGACGAGGCCCACCCCAACGTGACTGCAGGCGACGAGGCCCACCCCAACGTGACTGCAGGCGACGAGGCCCACCCCAACGTGACTGCAGGCGACGAGGCCCACCCCAACGTGACTGCAGGCGACGAGGCCCACCCCAACGTGACTGCAGGCGACGAGGCCCACCCCAACGTGACTGCAGGCGACGAGGCCCACCCCAACGTGACTGCAGGCGACGAGGCCCACCCCAACGTGACTGCAGGCGACGAGGCCCACCCCAACGTGACTGCAGGCGACGAGGCCCACCCCAACGTGACTGCAGGCGACGAGGCCCACCCCAACGTGACTGCAGGCGACGAGGCCCACCCCAACGTGACTGCAGGCGACGAGGCCCACCCCAACGTGACTGCAGGCGACGAGGCCCACCCCAACGTGACTGCAGGCGACGAGGCCCACCCCAACGTGACTGCAGGCGACGAGGCCCACCCCAACGTGACTGCAGGCGACGAGGCCCACCCCAACGTGACTGCAGGCGACGAGGCCCACCCCAACGTGACTGCAGGCGACGAGGCCCACCCCAACGTGACTGCAGGCGACGAGGCCCACCCCAACGTGACTGCAGGCGACGAGGCCCACCCCAACGTGACTGCAGGCGACGAGGCCCACCCCAACGTGACTGCAGGCGACGAGGCCCACCCCAACGTGACTGCAGGCGACGAGGCCCACCCCAACGTGACTGCAGGCGACGAGGCCCACCCCAACGTGACTGCAGGCGACGAGGCCCACCCCAACGTGACTGCAGGCGACGAGGCCCACCCCAACGTGACTGCAGGCGACGAGGCCCACCCCAACGTGACTGCTTTTAAATAAACCACTGTATACAATGATCAAATTGTCAATTGTTACTCCCCACCCTTACGTAACCATCAGACCATGTCCTTTGACTTGGCCCTAGTGATGCTCTGACCTAGTGATGCCAAAAGATCTTAAGTCTCAGAAACGTAATTTTCTGAGGCAGTATTTGAAAGAGGCTTTGTTTTCCTTAATATCAATACAGTGTAAAATAACTTGCGTTGGCAACTTAACTCCAGATAACACCAGTTGCCACTTTTCGAATAGTCTAAGGCTTTTCACTAACTGTCATCTAAAAGTTTAGAGGCATATTGGTCAGAAATGCAAATGGGACATTTGAGCGCTTTCAATTTAAAACTTACCTCGGCAAGCCTGCTTGAGTCACTGACAGCACGACTCATTTTCCACAAAACCAAACGGTATAGGTAGAGCTCACGTTTGGACGTATCCAGGGCGGCGAAAACTGCACCCAGCATCTCATTGTTTAACGTCGTGGAATAACTGCATGTGCCATTTTATAACGAGTCTACAGATAAGATTCATGTGCCCCCAAAACAGGAAAATGTAGCCAAACGTTTTGAAACAAATGACATTACTCATAAAATATTTATACTCATAAAATATTTATCCCACAAAACTAAACATCCATCCATTTTTTTCAGTTTATCGGGGGTCGGGTTGCGGGGGTAGCAGCCTAAGGAGGCCCAACCGTGTGTGATGTGTGTAAGTGCATATGTATGAATGTGTACACACCTATTGACTACAAATCCAATTGCCCCTTGGGGATAATAAAGGAACTTGAACTCTTGAACAGACTTCCCTCTCCCCAGCCACTTGGGCCAGCTCCTCCAGGGGAATCCCAAGGCGTTCCCAGGCCAGCCGAGAAATTGTCCCTCCAGCGTGTCCTGGGTCTATGGGCCTCTTCCCGGTGGGACATGCACACCTCACCCGGGAGGCGTCCAGGAGGCATCCTAACCAGATGCCCGAGCATGAATGGATGAAAAATATACGGTACCTTGAAAACTACCAGAGTGTAGCAGAGAAGAAACCCAAACAGGACTCCAGCCAGCCATCAGGTGAAAAGAAGGAACCCAGACCCAGACCAGTGGTCATTCCGTATGTTGCGGGAGTTTCAGAGAAACTGAGACGTTTATTTTCTAAACACAACGTCCCAGTGGCTTTTAAACCCCAAAATACATTACGGCAAAGACTGGTTCATCCCAAAGATCCAGTCCCCCGGCACAAACAGAGTAATATTGTGTATGCTGTTCAGTGTCAGGAGGGCTGTGATCAGTCTTATATCGGGGAAACTAAACAGCCACTGGCCAAAAGGATGGCCCAGCACAGAAGATCAACATCATCAGGTCAGGACTCTGCGGTCTACACTCATCTCCAGGCCAGCGGTCACTCTTTCAGGGATGAAGATGTTCACATCCTTGATAGAGAGGAACGATGGTTTGAGAGAGGAGTAAAGGAGGCCATCTTTGTGAAAAGAAACCGTCCATCATTAAACAGAGGTGGAGGCCTCCGGGTTCAACTGTCCCCCTCTTACAATGCTGTTATTGCTAGTATCACTCAGCCCTCTGTGAATAGCAAACAACCATCAGGGTGCTAACGATCCATCGTTAGGCTGATGGTCCTCCTTGATCATGTGAGCAGCTGGTTTCGGCTGTCATCAGCAAACTGGTTGATCCACTGTGAGAGGGTGCTATTTATAAGACTGAGCTGAATACAGCATCTCAGACTGAGGAAGTCTTTCGGACGAAAGACGAAACGTTTCTACAATTTTTTTGCTTTGTTTTGTTTTGTTTTTTGAATGTCCAGAGGACCAGACTTAGCTTTTTTAGATTTTTCTACCTGGATTATTGAGCATGCATCAGGGTA
>JBBPBX010016836.1:20538-32173 GCA_038048925.1 Garcialebias charrua | reverse complement strand
TTTTTTTTTTTTTTTTTTTTTTTTTTTTTTTTTTTTTTATAGAAAAAACAAGTACAAAAAAAACTTACAATGTCAAACATGGCTCGAGACTTAAGGCATGCATAGCACAAAAGAGAATAAAGGCACATAAACAAAAACAAAAATGTGTCTTGGGCAGCTTACAACAGAAATTCGTTACAGATTGTTTTAGTTTTTAAAGCTTTGGCATTAGTACAGTACTTTAAAGTAGCTAAGTAAGAGGAAATATAATTAGAAAACACTATAAATCTAGGTTTTAGCAAGGAGAATTTACAACTGTGGATGTAAAATTTGGCTAAGAGTAGTATTAAATTTACAACAAAAACTTTCTCACTTGAAATATTTGGACAAAAGAAACCAAACAGTATAATTTTAGCGTCAAATGGTAGGTCAATTTCTAACTTTCTATTTACATACATGAAAATGCCTAGTAGATACTTGATTTACACAGAAGAAGTGAGGGCAGTGTAATGGCGGCGAATATTGTTCCAGCACCCTCTTGCTTTAAAGCAGATGTGTGGGCGCACTTTGGCTTCAAAAAGAAGGATAGCCACTTTATGGATAAAACTCTAGCGGTCTGCATAGTTGGTGCTTTTAATCAGTTTTCAGTTAAATTAATTCAACCCAGATCTTTATCATATGTGGCACTGATACAGATCTAATGCTTTTTAAAGCGACTGCAGCCTGAACTGTCGTGTCTCATTTCATTCGACTTGTACGTCAGTGAGGTAGGGGTAAGCAGATCTATCCAAGTATTAAAATCAAGCATACCGACCTCGTGCAGTCTAAATGTTGCATGTCTTCAGCTACAGAACAAACAACCAGTTGCTTCATCCTTGTTTTAATTTGTCATGTCCTGGATGATGTGATAGACCGATACTTGAGTTTGTTTCTCCATTCAGTGCGTCACTCCCATTCCAAAAAATATGCCGCGCTTGACCATCAAGAGGCAAAATCAAATGTCTACACTGGACCAAACAATCATGTCGAATAGTAATTTAACTGGTTCTGGAACTGGTTCTGGTTGCTCAACAACTTCAGAATCGCACATTGCTAACATGCCTACTAGCATCAATATTTACTTCCTTAAGCACAGCTCTGTGACCTCACGTTTGCTTCGGTGCGTGCGGGTTGCCTTAGAAGAACTAACCGTTTACAATGGAGTCTGATGGAGGTCACATTGTAATGATAATGTAAACAGCCACGCAAAAAAATCTGAGCATTAAGACCTGCAGAGTGAACTTAGCCTTAGTGTTGTAACACTCTAAACCAGTCTTTTTACCAGACCACATTTTCTGTAAAAAACAAACAAAACAGCCTAAATGTTGCTTAATATTTCTTTAATTGATTTTTTTTTTTGTGCACAAAGTTGTGTCCTTTATTCTCCCTCCTGCAAGTTGGGGTTGCGTTTTGTCAAAACAGTCAGGTCTAATAATTAAACTAATAATTTAATCAGAGAAACGGCCTCCCACCTCCACCCAAAACAGGAGTATTTCTAATTGTAACTGAATAAAATTAAACTGACAGGGACACAGCTTTCTTAACTGGATCTATAATTTAGATTTTTAAGTACCGGTAATAGTTCTGCAATAATTCCAAGGTAAAGAAAAACAGTAATAAGCTTTATGTTATGAACTAAGAAATACGCTAAACTTAGTATATTATTAGTTGAGCGGGATTTCTTAATTCTTACCTTAGGTCTTACTATTGTTTTTCTTTACAATTTGTATTTTTGTTGGGACCCTGTGTACACAATTTTGTTCCACCATAAAGACAAACAAAGACACCTTGACCTTGCAATAATACTCCAGATTGACAAAGTTAAATGGGGGAAAGAATTTCTGTGAAGTAATACTAAAAAATATCAACGATTTGCTTTAAAGATCCAAGCGGGGTTTGAACCTGCAGACACAAAACCACAGCTTTTACCACTGACCTACCACAGCCAAGATGTTCCTTTAAAAAAAAAAACTCCTCAGTTTTCTAAGTACATCAGTAATTTACATGATTTATTAGAAGGAACTATTTTGTGTGGCGGATACATTTTTTATGTGGGGCAGCACCGCACCTTCCAGCTGCTCTTGTGCAGCAGTAATTTTCATGTGAGAGACTCTAATCTATTCTTTACACATTGATCATACCTGCACTTGTTGGTTGTACCATGTAAGACAGGGATATTATTTTCGACTACAGGCCCATTAGTCTTACAAAAATGACTTTATTTTTTAATAAGTGCTTAATGTGATTGTAGTTCATTCATTCATTCAACCTTTATTTAGTCAGGTAAATCTTTTGAACCTCATGGGCTCATTTACGAAAGCGACCTGCTAAAACTAAAGAACAATGAACAGCAGTGGTAGAATTTCCTTAAACAATAAACAATAAACAAACAAACAATAAACAATAGAAAACAAAAGAGAGAAAAAAACAAAAGAAAGTTTTTTTTTTTTTTTTTTTTTTTAACAAAGTATCAAAAAACTAGCAAAACATTATAAGGTAGACGTATAAAATCAAAGACAGGAACAAATCTGCATTGGTTTTTGCCAGGATTCCAACAGATTCTGAAAACCATATTGATTGCAGATTGTAGTCTAATGCTTCTGTTTATAATAGATCATTTACTGATCATACAAGTTAATATACGCTGTATAATTTGTCAGTCGGTGACTGTGGAGATATAATTTTGCAGCAGAAATGTTTTTACATTTCTTTTCCATGCTGCACCTTGAGTTGAGCCTTTCTAAAGGTTGGTGATGTGATATTTTGTTGCATAAGTTTGAATTATTGTCTTCTGTTACTAATTATGTAATGTACATCTATTTGTGTTACACCAACATTTATAAATATTGCTTTTTTTAGAGGATAAATGCAAATATGAACTCACATGATTATTATGATTACAGCAGTGGTTTTTAAATGATCTTGTTGATTTGCTCTTGGTTTTGGATTTGGTCTCCCTTCGGTTTTAGTTTTTACGCAACAGAATATAATCAGAATCTGTTGATTTATAAAAGATTACGTGGCTCAGTATGAACTGTCATCACTACATCATAGCAGAAGAAAGAGATGGACATGGTGGTAAAGGAAAAAAATGGTGATAAAAGAATTAGGAACTTGGTTTTTATCAAGTGGTTGGAGTTTCTACACATTCTTTTAGACTATGTGGGTACAAGTTATTGTATTTAAAGAAAATGTGTCCGTATAATCAATATATAAATCCATCCATCCATCCATTTTCGTCCGCTTATCCGGGGTCGGGTCGCGGGGGTAGCAGCTTAAGTAGGGAGGCCCAGACTTCCCTCTCCCCAGCCACATGGAGCAGCTCCTCTGGGGGAATCCCAAGGCGTTCCCAGGCCAGCCGAGAAACATAGTCCCTCCAGCGTGTCCTGGGTCTTCCTCTGGGCCTCCTCCCGGTGGGACATGCCCGGAACACCTCACCAGGGAGGCGTCCAGGAGGCATCCTAACCAGATGCCCGAGCCACCTCAACTGGCTCCTCTCGATGTGGAGAAGCAGCGGCTCTACTCCGAGTCCCTCCCGGATGACTGAGCTTCTCACCCTATCTCTAAGGGAGAGTCCAGACACCCTGCGGAGAAAACTCATTTCAGCCGCTTGTATCCGAGATCTCGTTCTTTCGGTCACAACCCAAAGCTCATGACCATAGATGAGGGTGGGAACGTAGATCCATCCATCCATCCATCCATTTTCTTCCGCTTATCCGGGGTCGGGTCGCGGGGGTAGCAGCCTAAGTAGGGAGGCCCAGACTTCCCTCTCCCCAGCCACTTGGAGCAGCTCCTCTGGGGGAATCCCAAGGCGTTCCCAGGCCAGCCGAGAAACATAGTCCCTCCAGCGTATCCTGGGTCTTCCTCTGGGTCTCCTCCCGGTGGGACATGCCCGGAACACCTCACCAGGGAGGCGTCCAGGAGGCATCCTAACCAGATGCCCGAGCCACCTCAACTGGCTCCTCTCGATGTGGAGAAGCAGCGGCTCTACTCCGAGTCCCTCCCGGATGACTGAGCTTCTCACCCTATCTCTAAGGGAGAGTCCAGCCACCCTGCGGAGAAAACTCATTTCAGCCGCTTGTATCCGAGATCTTGTTCTTTCGGTCATAACCCAAAGCTCATGACCATAGATGAGGGTGGGAACGTAGATCGATCGGTAAATTGAGAGCTTTGCCTTTTGACTCAGCTCTCTCTTCACCACGACAGACCGGTACAGCGCCCGCTTCACTGCGGACGCTGCACCTATCCGCCTATCGATCTCACGCTCCAGTTTTCCCTCATTCGTGAACAAGATCCCGAGATACTTAAACTCCTCCACTTGGGGCAGGACCTCCTCCCCGACCCGGAGAGGGCACGCTACCCTTTTCCGGCTCAAGACCATGGCCTCGGATTTGGAGGAACTGATCCTCATCCCGGCCGCATCGCATTCAGCTGCAAACCGCTCCAGTGAAAGCTGTAGATCACGAGCTGATGAAGCCAATAGGACCACATCATCTGCAAAAAACAGAGAAGCGATTCTAAGGCCACCAAAACGGATCCTCTCAACACCTTGGCTGCGCCTAGAAATTCTGTCCATAAAAGTTATAAACAGAATCGGTGACAAAGGGCAACCTTGGCGGAGTCCAACTCTCACCGGAAACGAGCCTGACTTACTGCCGGCAATGCGGACCAAGCTCTGACACCGGTCGTACAGGGACCTAACAGCCCATATCAATGGGCCTGGTACCCCATACTCCCGGAGTACCCGCCACAGAACCCCCCGAGGGACGCGGTCGAATGCCTTTTCCAAGTCTACAAAGCACATGTAAACTGGTTGGGCAAACTCCCACGCACCCTCCAGGACCCTGTTGAGGGTGTAGAGCTGGTCTAGTGTTCCACGACCAGGACGAAAACCACACTGCTCCTCCTGAATCCGAGGTTCGACTATCCGACGGACCCTCCTCTCCAGAACCCCTGAATAGACCTTACCAGGGAGGCTTAAGAGTGTGATCCCTCTATAGTTGGAACACACCCTACGGTCCCCCTTTTTGAATAGGGGAACCACCACCCCAGTCTGCCAATCCAAGGGAACTGCCCCCGATGTCCACGCGATATTGCAGAGTCGCGTAAGCCAACACAACCCCACAACATCCAGAGCCCTAAGGAACTCAGGACGAATCTCATCCACCCCCGGAGCCTTGCCACCGCGGAGCTTTTTAACCACCTCGGCGACCTCCGCACCAGAGATTGGAGAGCCCGATCCAAAGTCCCCAGGCTCCGCTTCCTCAGTGGAAGACGTGCCAGTAGGATTGAGGAGGTCTTCGAAGTATTCCGCCCACCGACTCACAACATCCCGAGTTGAGGTCAACAGCACGCCATCCCCACCATAAATGGTGTTGGTCGCGTACCGCTTTCCCCCCCTGAGACGCCGGATGGTGGACCAGAATCGCCTCGAAGCCGTACGGAAGTCATTCTCCATGGCCTCTCCGAACTCCTCCCACGCCCGAGTTTTTGCCTCAGCAACCACCCGAGCCGCATGCCGCTTGGACTGCCGGTACCTATCTGCTGCTTCCGGGGTCCCACAGGCCAAAAAGGCCCAATAGGACTCCTTCTTCAGCTTGACAGCATCCCTCACCGCCGGTGTCCACCACCGGGTTCGAGGGTTGCCACCACGACAGGCACCAACAACCTTGCGGCCACAACTCCGATAAGCTGCCTCGACAATAGAGGCGCGAAACATGGCCCACTCGGGCTCAATGTCCCCCGCCTCCCTCGGAACGTGTTCAAAGCTCTCCCGGAGGTGGGAGTTAAAGCTCCGTCTTACGGGAGACTCTGCCAGACGTTCCCAGCAGACCCTCACAATACGTTTGGGTCTGCCAGGTCTGACCGGCATCCTCCCCCACCATCGGAGCCAACTCACCACCAGGTAGTGGTCAGTTGACAGCTCCGCCCCTCTCTTCACCCGAGTGTCCAGGACATGCGGCCGCAGATCAGATGAGACGACAACAAAGTCGATCATTGAACTACGACCTAGGGTGTCCTGGTGCCAAGAGCACATATGGACACCCTTATGCCTGAACATGGTGTTCGTTATGGACAATCCATGACGAGCACAGAAGTCCAACAACAGAACACCACTCGGGTTCAGATCAGGGGGGCCGTTCCTCCCAACCACACCCCTCCAGGTCTCACTGTCATTGCCCACGTGGAACGTAGATCGATCGGTAAATTGAGAGCTTTGCCTTTCGACTCAGCTCTCTCTTCACCACGACAGACCGGTACAGCGCCCGCTTCACTGCGGATGCTGCACCTATCCGCCTATCGATCTCACGCTCCAGTTTTCCCTCATTCGTGAACAAGACCCCGAGATACTTAAACTCCTCCACTTGGGGCAGGACCTCATCCCCGACCCGGAGAGGGCATGCTACCCTTTTCCGGCTCAAGACCATGGCCTCGGATTTGGAGGAACTGATCCTCATCCCGGCCGCATCACACTCGGCTGCAAACCGCTCCAGCGAAAGCTGTAGATCACGATCTGATGAAGCCAATAGGACCACATCATCTGCAAAAAACAGAGAAGCGATTCTAAGGCCACCAAAACGGATCCTCTCAACACCTTGGCTGCGCCTAGAAATTCTGTCCATAAAAGTTATGAACAGAATCGGTGACAAAGGGCAACCTTGGCGGAGTCCAACTCTCACTGGAAACGAGCCTGACTTACTGCCGGCAATGCGGACCAAGCTCTGACACCGGTCGTACAGGGACCTAACAGCCCATATCAATGGGCCTGGTACCCCATACTCCCGGAGTACCCCCCACAGAACCCCCCGAGGGACGCGGTCGAATGCCTTTTCCAAGTCCACAAAGCACATGTAAACTGGTTGGGCAAACTCCCACGCCCCTCCAGGACCCTGTTGAGGGTGTAGAGCTGGTCCAGTGTTCCACGACCAGGACGAAAACCACACTGCTCCTCCTGAATCCGAGGTTCGACTATCCGACGGACCCTCCTCTCCAGAACCCCTGAATAGACCTTACCAGGGAGGCTTAAGAGTGTGATCCCCCTATAGTTGGAACACACCCTACGGTCCCCCTTTTTGAATAGGGGAACCACCACCCCAGTCTGCCAATCCAAGGGAACTGCCCCCGATGTCCACGCGATATTGCAGAGTCGCGTAAGCCAACACAACCCCACAACATCCAGAGCCCTAAGGAACTCAGGGCGAATCTCATCCACCCCTGGAGCCCTGCCACCGCAGAGCTTTTTAACCACCTCGGTGACCTCAGCTCCAGAGATTGGAGAGCCCGACCCAAAGTCCCCAGGCTCCGCTTCCTCAGTGGAAGACGTGCCAGTAGGATTGAGGAGGTCTTCGAAGTACTCCGCCCACCGACTCACAACATCCCGAGTTGAGGTCAACAGCACGCCATCCCCACCATAAATGGTGTTGGTCGCGTACCGCTTTCCCCCCCTGAGACGCCGGATGGTGGACCAGAATCGCCTCGAAGCCGTACGGAAGTCATTCTCCATGGCCTCTCCGAACTCCTCCCACGCCCGAGTTTTTGCCTCAGCAACCACCCGAGCCGCATGCCGCTTGGACTGTCGGTACCTATCTGCTGCTTCCGGGGTCCCACAGGCCAAAAAGGCCCAATAGGACTCCTTCTTCAGCCTGACAGCATCCCTCACCGCCGGTGTCCACCACCGGGTTCGAGGGTTGCCACCACGACAGGCACCAACAACCTTGCGGCCACAACTCTGATAAGCTGCCTCGACAATAGAGGCGCGGAACATGGCCCACTCGGACTCAATGTCCCCCGCCTCCCTCGGAACGTGTTCAAAGCTCTCCCGGAGGTGGGAGTTAAAGCTCCGTCTTACGGGAGACTCTGCCAGACGTTCCCAGCAGACCCTCACAATACGTTTGGGTCTGCCAGGTCTGACCGGCATCCTCCCCCACCATCGGAGCCAACTCACCACCAGGTAGTGGTCAGTTGACAGCTCTGCCCCTCTCTTCACCCAAGTGTCCATGGGCTCACCACCTATGGGAGGGGCCAAAGGGGTCGGGTGCAATGTGGGATGGGTGGTGGCCGAGGGCGGGGACCCTGGCGGTCTGATCCTCGGCTACAGAAGCTGGCCATTGGGACATGGAATGTCACCTCTCTGGTGGGGAAGGAGCCTGAGCTAGTGTGTGAGGTTGAGAGGTTCCGGCTAGAAATAGTCGGACTCACCTCAACGCATGGCTCTGGCTCTGGAACCAGTTTCCTTGAGAGGGGTTGGACACTCTTCCACTCTGGAGTTGCCCCTGGTGAGAGGCGCCGAGCAGGAGTGGGCATACTTGTTGCCCCCCATCTTGGTGCCTGTACGTTGGGGTTCACCCCGGTGAACGAGAGGGTAGCCTCCCTTCGCCTACGTGTGGGGGGACGGGCTCTGACTGTTGTTTGTGCCTATGCGCCAAACGGCAGCGCAGATTACCCACCCTTTTTGGAGTCCTTGGAGGGGGTATTGGAGAGTGCGCCTCCTGGGGACTCCCTTGTTCTGCTGGGGGACTTCAACGCTCACGTGGGCAATGACAGTGAGACCTGGAGGGGTGTGGTTGGGAGGAACGGCCCCCCTGATCTGAACCCGAGTGGTGTTTTGTTGTTGGACTTCTGTGCTCGTCATGGATTGTCCATAACGAACACCATGTTCAGGCATAAGGGTGTACATATGTGCTCTTGGCACCAGGACACCCTAGGTCGCAGTTCGATGATCGACTTTGTTGTCGTCTCATCTGATCTGCGGCCGCATGTCCTGGACACTCGGGTGAAGAGAGGGGCGGAGCTGTCAACTGACCACTACCTGGTGGTGAGTTGGCTCCAATATATAAATAAATGTTAAATTAATTTCCCAATTGTTGTCTTATAAAATCTCATCTTTCGATGCCAAATGTCTCATCAGGTGCATAAATACAAACATAATTCTAGTCTAGAGAAAGCAAACTAACTTTTTCATTTATTTATAAAACTATGAAATAATAGCAGATGTTTATAGATTTACACAAAATTTATTTAATCTAGTTTGAGTTATTGCTTGATTGTAGTTGTGATGTTTATGTCTGTGATCTAAAGTTTATTAAAGCTGCTTGAACTCGATTTGGTAGAGAAAAAACTTATTTCTATTCTTTTAATTTAATCTTTGTCAACAATAAACAATTTAGTCGGTAAGCAGTCGTTTTGCTAAATTATTTATTAAATAATAATAAATAGGAAAGGGTGATAATTTGTTAATGTTCACTACCTGTTTGCAGCAGATTACAACCATAAAGACTTCTTAATATTATGAACATGTTTAATTTACAAATAGCAGATGATGGAGTTTTAGCACCATGTAGGTCCAACTGTAAAAGTTTTTATACCTTTATGCATTGAGTGAGGAAAGGCCTGTGCTTTTTTAAAACTTATTTACTTGGATAAAATGGGAAATCTTAAAGAATACGTTTTTAGTCCCACGGGTCGCTGTATGTCAATAACTCTAAATGTGTGGTGCGACAATGTCGTAACAGATATATTTTACTAATTGTCTCTGTGTTAGATTGCTTATTAAAGAAAGAGACGTGAGCTGAACAAACTATAACACATACACATATTTTGTTATTGGATTAATTTAGTGTAGTTTATTTTGCACAATTAAAATACAGATCAAAGATATTAAGAAAATAATAATAACAGTGCAGGAAGAGGCAAAAGCTCAGTGGGCTTATAAAAAGCCTCCACCCAATGCATATAAATAATACAAATAATACAATCCAAGAATACAGTCAATCATAAATTTAGGAAAACAGTCACACAGGAAAAAATAAACATATACAAAGTATTAATGGCAATTTGAATAAAATGTGTAACAATTAAAAAGTGATGATCACAATTCTTTAAGTACAATTTTAAATAATATTTAAACTCTTTTACAGAAAGCCTACCTGTTACCATATGTGAAAAATCTTTACAAACTTTAGCTCCTGTGGAACGGAGACAAAACTGACCTGGTCTGATATTTAGGAAGATGACGCGCTGGACTCTGGCGATTAATAAGAATGAAACCGCATACAGTATTTGCTTTAAATTAACGAGTGAAATCCTTTGGTATATCTTCTTGACTTGCATAAATCTTATTAACAAAAATACAAAATTGAATTTTTTTTAATGTTATTAATATTAAGAATCTGTAAATTCTTCAACAGAGTAGCAGAAGACAATGATAATCTGATCGAGTTGCAATTCCAACAGAGATTTTGAAGACCCACAATTTTATGCAAGGTTGTGGGAAACGTACTTCCCCAAATTATATTAAAATAAGCTGGATATGGGTATATCAGACTATAATCAAGTGTAAGCAAATATTCTGTAGTGATATGACTAATCCTCATTATTATACCAATCGATTTATGCATTTTTCTACAAATCCAATCCATGTGGTCTTTCCACATTAAGCTCTCAACAATAACTCTAAGAAATGTTGATGATACTTGTTGTATTGCAATGCCATGAATAAATGTTTTTAACGTATTCCAAAATATATTTTACTTCTAAAAATCACAAAATTGATTTTTATTTATTTATTTAAATTTACTTTGTTTAGTCCAAGCCATGAAGGATTAAAATTAATAATTTTATAAATATGATTTAAAGAGGTTTTGTTTTGTTGTTTCAGTGTGCTCTAAACTGAAGCAGCTGGAACGTTATTCAACCAAAATTAATATTTTTTCCCCATCTTCTCTCGTTTTCTGTCAGCAGCAGCAGAAAATGGCAGATTTCTGGATTCAGTCGTCAAAAATCCTTTCATCGGATCGACGTCGTCGTACATTTTATCAGCCGCTCCTCTGGGGGAAAATGCACTTGGTGCTGAAGGATTCCCGGCTGGGGCCGATCCAATCTACTTGTTTGCCAAAAAAAAAACTAAATAGTCTCCCACCTCCCATCTGTTACTCTAAAGCAGAGTCAGACTCTACACGTTTAGGCAGAAGATGTTCTTAACACTAACTGTGGTTTAATGATTAATCTCTGTTTGCTCAGTGCTTAACTTAACTGGTCCACCATCGGTTTACTTTGTTTGCAGCCCATTTAAATGACTTCTGAATGTTGTTTTTTTCCATAGATGAAGGAATAATCTAGCACAACTCTAAACCAGGTTCTGTTATTCACGAATTGTTATTTTTATATAGAAAACACCAGAAGCTGCATTTGTTTTGGACCTACCGTACTTCTCACCTCTGAACTGGTGCCTTCAAACATTTGGTAACAAGGATTTATTGATGCTTTAGAAATAAGTTTGTAATCACTTTTAGTATTAACTATCGATAATAAAGCTGCTCATATGTCAAAGCAGGCTCAATATTTGGCTAGGTGACGTGCTTTGAGCGTGTAGTTTTAAGTTACTGCTGGCTGCTCTGTTTATTGGTTGAAGTAACCTTCGTCTACCGCCTATCCATGATCGGGAGCTCCAGGAGAGCAACCCAGACATCCCTCTCCCCAGCAGCACTCTCCTGGAGGATCAGAGAGATTCTGGGTCTGCCCTATGGTCTCTTCACATTGAGACCTGTCTGGAAAACTTCCAATAAAAGACGTCCAAGAGACATCCTAATCAGATACCTGAACCACCTCAACTGACTCC
>JBBPBX010016836.1:7958-19793 GCA_038048925.1 Garcialebias charrua | reverse complement strand
GATTTAGATAGTTTAATATATATCATGCTACATTGCACAAATATTTATGTTAAAATTCTTGGTAATGTTTGTGTTTAATTATAGTTATGCTCCTGTGACTTGTTGCGTTTATGTTTCTCATGCTAGACTCAAACACCAATCAACCAAAATGATACAGCCGATCGTGTGGATCTTTATTATTTTTGCAGTTCTGTGTGATTGTTTTTTAATTAAATTTTTTTAAGACACAAATGAAACGTTGAGCACAATTTAAAAATATTTGTGCAAGTAGCAAAAACCTTTATATAAGATCTGAATAAAATTGACTCATTTAGTGACTGATGTATTCAGTGTGTTGTTGAAAACAGTCATAATTGGTGAAAAGAGATTTGGACACAATGATGGTGCTGGACTCGTTTTTTTAATTGCTCAGATAATTAAAAATGGTTGTAAAAACATTGTCAGTGCGTGCTGTTTTTATTTCATTTCTAGCATTTGTGTAAAAAAGTTTTAACTCGGATCATGAGACGGAACAGAGTTGGGAGACATTTTTGAACAAACCTCGTACAATATCGCAAAATCTGTTCACGCTTTGAGTTGATGAAGAATCTAGTCTGTGGCGGTCATCTTAAATTAAGTAGGCATCAAGATTTTACTAACGGGGTTAATGTGGCTTAAGTTAATCCCTCTATTTTAGGGTAAAATATATGTTTGCAATGACTCTCAGCTACTACCACTTAAGATTTTAACTGGATGTAAAATAGGCTGAGTTAAACATTCTTTTTAATTGTTTAGTGTTGAATAGCTGCAATGGCTCTTGAAATGGGTCAAGTCCAAATGTTTAACAGATGCACATCCACTGATTATTTTAAGAGTTTTGATCAAATCCATCGGTTCATGAAACGATTTAGCAAACGCTGCAAATGAGCAAAGACATTGTTGCCTCTGCGATCTGCAACATATTCCTACCAGAGGAAATTAGTTCAGATGAGGGAAGCACTATTTGTAAAACAGCTGTGAGAAGAGTTTAAAATAATTCTGAAATTCATGGAAGTGGGTGGAAACGCACAGTTAGGCCCAATAGTGGTGTCAAGAAAACTAAAAAAGAAAGCAGGGGGAAGTGCTCATAGATTTAAATTTTTAGTAAAGACCATAGCAATAATTTTCACAAGAAAAAAACAACCAATAATAGTGAACTTGGGTTATATGGAAAAGTGAAAGAAAAACAATTTAAGTTTCTTGGTACCGTATTTTTCATCATACGCATCACACCGTCCTATTAGTCGCATCAGTCCAAATATGTCGAATGAAGTGGAAAACTCCATAAATATGTTGCTTCGCCGCGTCTGTTATGCATCACCGCTGACAACCCGGAAATGTGGGCCGGTGTTGTGCCAAAAATTGATTGGCTGCCAAATGGCGGCCACGGGAGGACTTCAACAAGATTAACACTTAAAAACAATTATTTGTTTGCTCGAAATTATAGTAAAGGTGTGTCTCAAGTTTAACTTTTACTTAATAGATGCACTTTCATGGTCAAATCAGCTGCATTTCGCCAGGGCGGCGCAGCGAAATGAAGCTGATTTGACGGTTGCTCCAAGCAAGCTGGGTACTGTGGCAAGCCGATTCATTAATAGCCACGTTTACCTATTACGGTACATGATATTATGGCATGCCATGCTGCTCGATTGCCATCTAGTGGCTGAAAATGGTAGTGTTCAATATTTTCAGTCAGAATGAATGAAAACGGTCATATCTCAGCCAAAAGTTGGTTTATAAATGTGGGGAAAATCTATAAATATGTTGCTTCGGCGTATAAGTTGCAGGGTATGCAAAATGTTTGGTTTGATGAGAGAGTAACATGGTCCGTGCACATTAAAAAAGTTACTGATAAATGTAAAAAAAAAAATTTAAACATCATGAGGTGTTTAACTGGAATAGACTGGAGAGCATACAGGAAATCACAAAGGACCATTTGATCAAAACAGTACAGTAGTATTGTTTATAACTCAGCTTCAGAACAAATTTAGAAAAGGTAAAGAGTATACAATATCAGGCCTTAAGAATTATTACCGGTGCATTTAACACATACAGGATCAATATTAGTAGAAATGGGAGTAACCAACATCAGAATAAATAATTTAACATACTGGGCAAATCTGAACAGAACCATTCAACACAAGAAATATTAAAACCATGCTGGGAACAATGAAAGAAACTTAAAGATCCACTGACGTGATTTTTCTACTATTCATCAAATTGCTCAAAATATATATATATTATCATTTAAATATGTTAGTTTTTGCAAACAAAATGATAAATCACTTTAATTTTGCTTTAAAAGTGATTTTGAACTTCAAGCTGTGTTTAATCATGGGAAATCCGTTTACACCCGAACGCACCATCTGTGATGTCATGTGCAGAGTTGAGGCAGAGCTCTTGGCTTGTCACGGTATGAGCAGCTCACATAAAAGTAAGTCTGATACGGCATCAGATCTAAATTAGATCCTGCTGTTTCTTGTTCCATCACCCAAACTATTTTCTGCTTCCCAAAATGAAGACAAATAGCTTAAATCTTCACCTAGATTGCTAAATTAGTCAGGTTTTAAAATGTCTGCTATTGAAGAGACTGGAGCCCTCTGCCTCTCACTCTGCACATTACATCACAGATGGTGCGTTCAGGTGTAAACGGATTTCCCATGATTAAACACGGCTTGAAGTTCAAAATCACTTTTAAAGCAAAATTAAAGTGATTTATCATTTTGTTTGCAAAAATTAACATATTTAAATGATAATATATATATATTTTGAGCAATTTGATGAATAGTAGAAAAATCATGTCAGTGGATCTTTAAAGACCGTGTAAAGTGAAATTAAATGTGTGTTTTTAGTTTGTCACATGGCATAAATATGTGTTATTAATCACCCATTTAAATCTGACTGATTAAAAACATTGTTTACCTTATAAAATTAAGTCTCAAAAATCATGAAAAAACCTTATTTTCTCTTGGTCTGGAACGCTAGGGGCGTGTCAGTGCGTGGGCGTGGTTTCAGGCAGCTGCGCTGGTCCTGCTCGTGTCCCACAGTGGAGAGGCACTGAGGCAGACAGCAGAGCCAGTAAACCTGCTCTGTTTTTATCCGAGTTCTGTCTGTAACAGCAGCTACTTTTTCCAAGAGTTACGCTGTTTTTGTAAATAGTTTTCTTGTGTGTTTTTAATCTGGAATGAATTAAAAAAAAAAAAAAAAAAAGAGTTGCACCATGCGGGATTTGAACCCGTGGGCTTTGGGACGGAAGGCAAGCGCTCTAACCATTGTCCCAACCAGGCATTACAGATACTCAGCATAAAACGACGCAGTATAAAAACATGTTATGATTTGTACGGGTGCCCTGACCATTGCGACATCCAGGGAAGATGCACGAACGAGGCATAATTGATTAGCTAGCTAACAATGAACAAAATATCTATGCTATTGCTATCTGATGCTGTCTGCGATTCGCGAGTGAACGGCTCCACCGAGGCGAATTTATACGGCCGGAGCTGCAGGGGGTGGGGGCTATACTAATGAGGACCGCGTGACGAAACGCGGTCACGTTTAAAACACGCCTAAAAAATCCTGAACCAGAAATATGTTTATACACAGTTTGCTCTATAACTCCAAAATTAATTGAGCTACAATTTTGAGACTTTTTACTCATTTACAAGATTACAATTATCACATTTATAATGTTTATTTAAGAAAATGTTGAAATTCACTTTACACGGTCTTTAAACAGGACATTATTCATAACAGGCAGGCTGGTAAATGGGACTACCGGAGAAGATGGATATTGTACTGCCAGACATACAGACATGAAAGAAGTCAAATCATTAACAGTCTCACTAAAATAAAAACCCCTTGAATGTCCCAATGATCCTAGGAGCTATGCTGTCAGGGGCTTCATGCCCCTAGTAGGGTCACCCAAGGCAGACAGGTCCTAGGTGAGGGACCAGACAAAGTGCAGCCCGAAGACCCCAATGATGAGTACAATAAATGGACAAAATGTTCCCTCGCCCGGACGCGGGTCACCGGGGCCCCACTCTGGAGCCAGGCCCGGAGGTGGGGCACGTTGGCGAGCGCCTGGTGGCCGGGCTTTCACCCATGGAGCTCGGCCGGGCACAGCCCGAAGAGGAGACGTGGGTCCCCCTTCCCATGGGCTCACCACCTATGGGAGGGGCCAAAGGGGTCGGGTGCAATGTGGGATGGGTGGTGGCCGAGGGCGGGGACCCTGGCGGTCTGATCCTCGGCTACAGAAGCTGGCCATTGGGACATGGAATGTCACCTCTCTGGTGGGGAAGGAGCCTGAGCTAGTGTGTGAGGTTGAGAGGTTCCGGCTAGAAATAGTCGGACTCACCTCAACGCATGGCTCTGGCTCTGGAACCAGTTTCCTTGAGAGGGGTTGGACACTCTTCTACTCTGGAGTTGCCCCTGGTGAGAGGCGCCGAGCAGGAGTGGGCATACTTGTTGCCCCCCATCTTGGTGCCTGTACGTTGGGGTTCACCCCGGTGAACGAGAGGGTAGCCTCCCTTCGCCTACGTGTGGGGGGACGGGCTCTGACTGTTGTTTGTGCCTATGCGCCAAACGGCAGCGCAGATTACCCACCCTTTTTGGAGTCCTTGGAGGGGGTATTGGAGAGTGCGCCTCCTGGGGACTCCCTTGTTCTGCTGGGGGACTTCAACGCTCACGTGGGCAATGACAGTGAGACCTGGAGGGGTGTGGTTGGGAGGAACGGCCCCCCTGATCTGAACCCGAGTGGTGTTTTGTTGTTGGACTTCTGTGCTCGTCATGGATTGTCCATAACGAACACCATGTTCAGGCATAAGGGTGTACATATGTGCTCTTGGCACCAGGACACCCTAGGTCGCAGTTCGATGATCGACTTTGTTGTCGTCTCATCTGATCTGCGGCCGCATGTCCTGGACACTCGGGTGAAGAGAGGGGCGGAGCTGTCAACTGACCACTACCTGGTGGTGAGTTGGCTCCGATGGTGGGGGAGGATGCCGGTCAGACCTGGCAGACCCAAACGTATTGTGAGGGTCTGCTGGGAACGTCTGGCAGAGTCTCCCGTAAGACGGAGCTTTAACTCCCACCTCCGGGAGAGCTTTGAACACGTTCCGAGGGAGGCGGGGGACATTGAGTCCGAGTGGGCCATGTTCCGCGCCTCTATTGTCGAGGCAGCTTATCAGAGTTGTGGCCGCAAGGTTGTTGGTGCCTGTCGTGGTGGCAACCCTCGAACCCGGTGGTGGACACCGGCGGTGAGGGATGCTGTCAGGCTGAAGAAGGAGTCCTATTGGGCCTTTTTGGCCTGTGGGACCCCGGAAGCAGCAGATAGGTACCGACAGTCCAAGCGGCATGCGGCTCGGGTGGTTGCTGAGGCAAAAACTCGGGCGTGGGAGGAGTTCGGAGAGGCCATGGAGAATGACTTCCGTACGGCTTCGAGGCGATTCTGGTCCACCATCCGGCGTCTCAGGGGGGGAAAGCGGTACGCGACCAACACCATTTATGGTGGGGATGGCGTGCTGTTGACCTCAACTCGGGATGTTGTGAGTCGGTGGGCGGAATACTTCGAAGACCTCCTCAATCCTACTGGCACGTCTTCCACTGAGGAAGCGGAGCCTGGGGACTTTGGGTCGGGCTCTCCAATCTCTGGTGCTGAGGTCACCGAGGTGGTTAAAAAGCTCCGCGGTGGCAAGGCTCCGGGGGTGGATGAGATTCGTCCTGAGTTCCTTAGGGCTCTGGATGTTGTGGGGTTGTGTTGGCTTACGCGACTCTGCAATATCGCGTGGACATCGGGGGCAGTTCCCTTGGATTGGCAGACTGGGGTGGTGGTTCCCCTATTCAAAAAGGGGGACCGTAGGGTGTGTTCCAACTATAGGGGGATCACACTCTTAAGCCTCCCTGGTAAGGTCTATTCAGGGGTTCTGGAGAGGAGGGTCCGTCGGATAGTCGAACCTCGGATTCAGGAGGAGCAGTGTGGTTTTCGTGCTGGTCGTGGAACACTGGACCAGCTCTACACCCTCAGCAGGGTCCTGGAGGGCGCGTGGGAGTTTGCCCAACCAGTTTACATGTGCTTTGTGGACTTGGAAAAGGCATTCGACCGCGTCCCTCGGGGGGTTCTGTGGGGGGTACTCCGGGAGTATGGGGTACCAGGCCCATTGATATGGGCTGTTAGGTCCCTGTACGACCGGTGTCAGAGCTTGGTCCGCATTGCCGGCAGTAAGTCAGGCTCGTTTCCAGTGAGAGTTGCGCCAAAATTACACCACACGCGTTCCGGCTCCGCCCCGCTCCGGTCCGACCTCCGCAGCAAATACGCACCCATTATAATCAATGAGAGAATTTACACTGGCTCCGCACGGCGGCGGCGAGCTGCGGAGAGCGGACGGCAGTCCGTCAAAATTAGAAATTTTTCTATTTCTGCCGGACGCCGGAGCTGTGCCGGAGTCAACTTTTGAAGATTACGTCGCACCAACAGGAAAAGGAACGAGCACAACTTCCGTATTTACAAAATAAAATCACCACGGGCGGACTAATCCTAGCTCTATACGGATTTATTTGTACAAAAATGCTGTCAAACTATCATTTATGACTACGCCTACAAACGCAATACAAGAAATAAATAAATAAATAAAGTATTTTATTCTGAAAATGTAATACCTCACTTCCTGTTGCTCAAACCATGTCCTGTCGCTCATTTACGAGAGAAGATCAAGGCAGCAGTCTCTACTGTTGTTCTCCTTCTTCCACCGAATGAATTGTTTTGTTCTGACTTACTTATTTATCACTTGATTTATCGCGCGATCCCGCAAATCCCGCGCATGCTTCTAGGAGCGGCGCATGCAGGCGGACCTGAGCTGAGCGGAGGCAGTGGAAACTGGAGTTTGAGACGCTCAGCTGCGACCTGCGGAGCGGAGAGGACCGCATGTAGTGTAATTTTGGCGTTGGACTCCGCCAAGGTTGCCCTTTGTCACCGATTCTGTTCATAACTTTTATGGACAGAATTTCTAGGCGCAGCCAAGGTGTTGAGAGGATCCGTTTTGGTGGCCTTAGAATCGCTTCTCTGTTTTTTGCAGATGATGTGGTCCTATTGGCTTCATCAGATCGTGATCTACAGCTTTCGCTGGAGCGGTTTGCAGCCGAGTGTGATGCGGCCGGGATGAGGATCAGTTCCTCCAAATCCGAGGCCATGGTCTTGAGCCGGAAAAGGGTAGCATGCCCTCTCCGGGTCGGGGATGAGGTCCTGCCCCAAGTGGAGGAGTTTAAGTATCTCGGGGTCTTGTTCACGAATGAGGGAAAACTGGAGCGTGAGATCGATAGGCGGATAGGTGCAGCATCCGCAGTGAAGCGGGCTCTGTACCGGTCTGTCGTGGTGAAGAGAGAGCTGAGTCGAAAGGCAAAGCTCTCAATTTACCGATCGATCTACGTTCCCACCCTCATCTATGGTCATGAGCTTTGGGTTGTGACCGAAAGAACGAGATCTCGGATACAAGCGGCTGAAATGAGTTTTCTCCGCAGGGTGTCTGGACTCTCCCTTAGAGATAGGGTGAGAAGCTCAGTCATCCGGGAGGGACTCGGAGTAGAGCCGCTGCTTCTCCACATCGAGAGGAGCCAGTTGAGGTGGCTCGGGCATCTGGTTAGGATGCCTCCTGGACGCCTCCCTGGTGAGGTGTTCCGGGCATGTCCCACCGGGAGGAGACCCAGAGGAAGACCCAGGACACGCTGGAGGGACTATGTTTCTCGGCTGGCCTGGGAACGCCTTGGGATTCCCCCAGAGGAGCTGCTCCATGTGGCTGGGGAGAGGGAAGTCTGGGCCTCCCTACTTAGGCTGCTACCCCCGTGACCCGACCCCGGATAAGCGGACGAAAATGGATGGATGGACTAAAATAAAAGTAAGATTTAACTCTATTGAATTGAATTGTTAAAAGGGAGCTCAGACTCTGAAAGTACCAACATTTTAGTAAGATACCTGAAACAGACTACAGTAATTTGTTAGAAAGAATGTGTTACATTAATAATTTATTTGTTTTTTTAAGTTGTATTTTTATTCATTCAGTTCACACTCCTAACCAGAAGGAGGCGCGGTAATGTCCAAAATATTGTCTATCAACCGCCAAATAAAATCAGAGAAGAAGGAAGCTCAATGAAAATTTTGGTATGATCGATACCAAAGATACTGATACGATACTTTTAAATACCGTAATTACAGTGAATTTTGATGACGTTTAAGTGTTTTGCGATTTTTCTTTTGGATAATTTATTAGTTAAAACCCAGGATAGAATTAGGCAAATTTTATAAGTAAATAAAAAATACTTTATTATGATTAAAGTCTTTTTCGGAAAAAAAATAGAACCGTAACAAAACAATTTCCGCCATACCTTGATGGCTGAATTTTTTTCCCCCTTAAACAAAGTGCACAAAATGATCACTCAAGAATAAATTAAAACAATGTGTTCAGAAACTATAACTAAAAAATTATGCCTTCATCACCACACTCTTTTTTGGATTTTTTTTTTCTTAAATAAACAAACGACAAAGTTATCACACCGCAACAAATGTTATAGAACAGTAAAATATATTTAGAATATAAAGGAATGAAACAAAATTTCACCTCTTAAGTGAATTTCTTTTCTGAGTTCAAAAAAATAATTACAAATCAAAAATAATTAGTGTAAATACAATAAATAAAGTGTAAAAAAAACAAAACAACCCCGAAAGCCTTGTGCTGTGTGCATGACACTGCATACAGGAGAGAAACTGAAGCTAAACTATCGATATACCATTGATAAATATCAACACCAACGGTGTATCGATGTTATCGATACTCTATCGATCCGTCCACCACGTGACGTGCCCATCATGTTGCTGCTCATTAGCAGAAGTGATTTCACCTGGACAAGAGACGCTGCTCCCTGCAGATGATGACTGCAGTGCTCAGGTATGGACTTTCCAGAAAGTGTGGGTGCAAGTTCTGCTGATTACACCATGTGTTTTTACACATGTAAAAATAATTTCTTGTTTTTTTACATTTGTAAATTTAGATGGATTCCAGATTTGGACAGCAGGGGCACTCAGGTATTTTTTTTTAATTGTCTATATTTAGTGGAGAAATTAATTATCTGTGTTAAATGGATTGTAGCGCAGAGGTGTTGCAGACAGACATGAATGAGTGAGTCAGCCTCTTCTAGTGTTGATCTGAAGATCTCAAACTGGGCAGTACCACACGGTTTCATTCACGTTAACATAATGACGTCACATATATGCATCCAGAAGCAGCTTACAAAAACACAACAGTAGGTGGCAGTATTGGAACACGGTTTGATTAAGAGCTTCAAGTGTTTTTTTTTTTTTTAACTATCAGCATTTCCCCATTGCACATGTGAGCACACATGTGAAGCAGTGGTGGAGAAAGTACTCAAACACTGTTAAAAGTACAAATAAACAGACAAAAATGTACTCTAGTACGAGTAGATGTACCATAGTAATGTTTTTACTTAAGTAAAAGTAAATAAGTATTTGCTTTAAAACAGTGTTTTTCAACCTTTTTTGAGCCAAGGCACAGTGTTTTCATTGAAAAAATCACGAGGCACACCACCAACCAAAATTGTAAACAAAGATACTCTGTATCCGCCTATATTAAATATATAGTCATTCTTATCAAAGTGTCTTGAATAGGAATGAAATAAACACAAAAATGTATTTTTATCATATTTTATATTTCTTATTTCAAATTGCACTTAACATGTCTTCAAAAATACACCCGAACAGTGCCACAACAATGTGGTCTTAAATTTAAAGAGGTTGTAGAAAACTTCAAAGTGTTTTACAAACTAATTCTGTCCACAAGCATTCTGTTAGCCATTCTCTCTACATTTTACTCACTTGTTGGATAGCTTCTCACCGCATACCAAGCACAACGGAGTCGGTGTCGTTGCGTCCCCGGTAAAAGTAAATCCAAACGAAATGTAACTCTCACTGTACTGTCTCGAGCTCACGGTATCTGCCTTCTTCTGATATCCACTTATACTAGGGCCTACATCTGGGTCCGAATTTTGTCCAGGGACCAGATCGGAGTTAGTATTTTTTCTTTTCAAAAACTTTTCCATCACTGTCATAGTCTTGCTAGCAGCTAGCTAGAATGCAATGCTGTCACTGCTACATGTCACGTTCATGCATCACTACTTCTCTTGTTTTAATGTGCAATGCTATGTTCCATACTGCCATCTATCTAGTGATAAGGAAATTACACCAGTTAAGTGAAATTTGATATTTTCCACGGCACACCTGACGATCGCTCGCGGCACACTAGTGTGCCACGGCACAGTGGTTGAAAAACACTGCTTTAAAAAATACTTAAAGTATTAAAGTAAAAGTACTTGCTGAATGTATTGCCTAATGCAATGGTCTACAATACCATTAAGTGTGCGTTATGTATATTTTCTGTAATACATTAATAGTGTTGAGTCATTTTAATGAACATTGCTGCAGATAATGCATGTTTTCATTGTGTTTACCTGTACTCTGTGACACAGTTCACACTTGTGATTCTGTGCGTCAGAATTTCAGGGATGATATGCAGAGTTGAATGACATTAAGCAAAATAAGAAAGAGGAATGATTTTACCTTTTGAAAGTTTTTTTATTTAACACAAAACCAATGTGTAATTGTAACTGCAGTAAAAACGTAAGTAAAAGTTGTCTGACAGAAAAAAGGAGCATTAGACCTGACAAAGGAACATGCTCTGATCAGTTCTGCACTTTATCTCTAAAATACTGTCTTATCAACCTTGTACTGTAATGGATCAATGTTTCAACTTCTGACACCATTTTCAAAACTTGGACCTGAGTGTCGAGACATTTAGAGAGATCTCTTGTCTCCTGTCCTAACATGAACCGACACATTTTAATGTTGCAGCAAGAGGGGGGGGGGGGTTCAAGTCTGATTCTTTTAGATTACATCACCTATCACTTTGTTTTCCACAGATTGACAGTATAATATTGATTTCCCTTTTTTCCCCCTTCTCTAATATAACATTCAGATCTCCTTAAGGGTCCAAACACTCTGGAAGGATGCTCTCCTATAACAACATCCTGGTGGGCTACCAAACAGGACAACAGAGACCAAGGAGATGCACTCAGGGTGGGCAATATACACGAAACCTTCACGTTAAAGCTTTTACACTTTGTGGAAAGCTGTTTGCTTTAACCTGTGTGAATGCTGAGTCAGCACTCAGTTGGTGATTTGGTTTGTGACTACGGCATTCTTTGAGCTATTTTAAACTTTCATAGATCAAAATGAGCAGCTCATTCAGGACATTACAGCTGCGAAGTTGGAGATTCTGTAGCATTTATACTTAAGGAATTTTACTTTATGTACTAAATTTGGTCTAATCAAAATTAATGGACAACTCTTTAGTTAAATTGACCTTTGAAATGTCCATTTTATTTTAATTTTTTTAAATTAAAATTAAGCTTTTAGTAGCTTAAAAAAAGATGTGTGTGTGTATGATAGATCGATAGAGATGGATGAGATGGATGGATGGATGGATAGATGTATAGATGGATAGATGGATAGATGGATAGATAGATTGATGGATAGATAGATTGATGGATAGAGATGAATGAATTGGATAGAGATGATGGATAGATGGAGATGAATGAATTGGATAGAGATGATGGATAGATGGAGATGAATGAATTGGATAGAGATGATGGATAGATGGAGATGAATGAATTGGATAGAGATGATGGATAGATAGATGAATGAATTAGAGATGATGGATAGATGGAGATGAATGAATTGGATAGAGATATGATAGAGAT